>VFFE01008996.1:352969-404305 GCA_008921705.1 Burhinus oedicnemus
GGGGGGCCGGGCCCAGGTCAGGCGGGGGGCGGTGTGGGGCTGGCGGGCCGGTCCCGGCCGGTTCCCACCGCCTCACACCGGGGGGACGGGGTTGTGGGGCGGCGGGGGGGCCTCGGCGGCGGCCCGCCGAGCAGCAGCCGGTGAGGGAAGCCTCGGCGCGGCCCTCAGCCGGGGCGCCGCCGTTAGCGGGCCGGCTGACGTGATGTGCGGCCTCCCGTGCTCAGGCGGCTGATGCGGCCGTGTCGTAACAGTGACGGCGGCCCGAAGATAAACGGGGCGAGGTGCAGGAGGAGAAGCGGATCGTTTTGTAAACGATGCGTGGTTGGGAAGGACAGGTTGCTCCGGGGAGACCTTCTAGCAGCCTTCCAGTACTTAAAGGGGGGGCTGCAGGAAAGATGGGGGGGACTCTTTGTCAGGGAGTGCAGTGACAGGAGGAGGGGTAACGGTTTTAAACTGAAAGAGGGTAGATTTAGGTTAGATCTCAGGAAGCAATTTTTCACTCTGAGGGTGGTGAGGCACTGGAACAGGTTGCCCAGAGAAGCTGTGGAGGCCCCATCCCTGGAAGTGTTCAGGGCCAGGTTGGATGGGGCTTTGAGCAACCAGGTCTAGTGGGAGGTGTTCCTGCCCATGGCAGGGGGGTCGGAACTAGGTAATCTTTAAGGTCCCTTCCAACCTAAACCATTCTGTGATTCTGTGAAGGCCTTGGGTGCGAGTCCTGGTTGTAGGGCAGGAGTGGCCTTCCTGCCCGGTGACTTCGGCAACCATGGCAGAACCCAGCCAGGGTGGCAGGGGTCAGGCTGGATGGGGAGAGAGAGCCCTGCTGGGCCTCCTGCCCTTGGCTCCCATGTTGGCTGCAGGATGTCATCCTCCTCTGGCCCTTCCACCCCGAAGCAGAGTCCAAAGGAGCAGAAAGGGAGTGTGCAGATAGGGATGGTTAAGGTGGTCGGGCTTAGGTGACCAGGCTGTGTCTGCTTGCTAGGTTTCCTCTCTACTAAAAACACCACTTGATGACCTTTGGCTTAAATAGTGCTATGCTTCCTTAAGTTTCTTTTCATGTCTTTCCTTTCCTAGATAGAAGGAAAAGCTTTTTCCCTATGAGGACAGTCAAGCAGTAGAACAGGCAGCCCAGAGAGGCTGGGTGGACTCCATCTGTGGAAGTTTTTCAAGATGTGACTGGACAAAGCAGCCTGGTCTTATCTCATAGCAGACCCTGCTTTGAGCTCTTGAGATCCCTTCCAACCTGGATCATCCTAGGATCCTCTGTAGTTTTTTCTAGAAAGCTTTATGTTGGTCTAGTGTATTTTTGTAATCCTTCTTTACCTCATTTCCACTACTGATGCAAAGCAGGGATTCGTTTTGTCTGTAAGTGCAAAAGTGTGAATGCTTACTCTACTGTGCATTAATCTACAAAACTGCTACCTATTACCGCTCCAGATTTCTTCACAAGCTATTCAGATCTTATCTACACCACTCTTCTAGGTAGATACCTACTCTTCCTGGTTAATTCAAAGTTCAATCTAGGCATTTACTAGTTCCATTTAATTCTCTACAGCCTACTAAGACCTGGCTACAGTTTGCTGTAATAAGAATGGCAGTGACCAGCATACAGTAGTAGTCATACTGTTGCTCTCTTTAGTGAAACATTTTGTGAAAAATACAACATGAGCAAGAGGCTGGTTTGCTAGTTTTTAAAAAAAAATGAGATTTGAGTTTCAAAATACACATTCAGAAATTCAAAATTTCTGAATGAAATGAGGGACAAATCAGCCAGTTGATCCTAGTATCCATCTCCTATAGAAGATATACATAGGAGTCTAATTAAATAATGAAACTTATTGACACCCCTTTAATCCATAGATATAGGTCACTGCAAGCGTGCTAACAAGCAGGATCACAGATAACTTCCAGGTAGACATAAGTTCATTTCCTTATTGCTGTTATGACACCTGGTGATAAGAGGGTGCTGCTGGCTGTGAGAGCAAACGTCTCATGTGAGCTGGCTGTTTTTTTCTTAATCTCTCAATTGATTTACAATCCCCACAGCAATATAAGTATGTAAAAAGTTGCAGTGGGGTCCTGCATATTAGAACAGTAGTCCAGCATGAGCTTTAAGAGACCTCTGAACTCTTGGAGTAGGTTAGATATCCTGGAAATGTGATACTGTCATTTATGGACTCTGAAATACACCAGATCATAACTCTTAATCATCTTCTCAGTTTCTATAGAACACCATGACATTTAAGTCCATTCATCTTATTTTGCATGTTATATTTTGCTTAGTGCTTTACAAGGGCTCCTGAGTACCCCAGTCAAATGCAGTTTAGCAAATAAAGTTTTCCTTCCTTTTATAGTATTCTGTGTTTCTGCGTGGATGATCCTCAATAACAACAGGAAAAAAATTGCCTGTGATGTCAAAGATTTTCAGACAGCATAAAGGTTCCTTTAAGTGCACATAACAATCATTTCCATGTCAGATCTCGGAAGAGCACAATTTACTATATCAGAATTTTTTAAAAGCTCCATAATAGGTAAAATTACTGTATTTTAAGTGACTGCATTACTCACAAGGCAATTTTGTTTAACAGCAGGATTACACATTGAAGTCATGGTTCGTTATTTTTCCAGTTTGTAATTTGGAAGTATCATCTGACATCCCAAACAATTGTAACAATACTTTATTTTGCTGGCAGTTTCCAGCTGAGCTGAAGCACCAATGAAGAAAGCCCTGATCCTTCAGAGATTTCCTTACTCTGACTGGACCCACTAAATTCAATAGAACTACTCAGAGTCCTCAGACACGGGCAGTTGTGTCAGTCCCTGTGAAACAGTCACTTTTTCAGGATGTGGAAAGGTCAGCACACGGAAAGTCTGTGACTAACCTACACTTAAGTGCTTTCAGGGCTATCGGGAAAAATCGCTTGTTCTGTGGTGGAGCTTGCTGGACAGCACTTCTCAAGTCACAAAGTTTATGGAGATAAAATCACTAGCCTTGGGGTTATGACACAAGCAGCTTCATTACACAATCAGATTTTGCCTCAGAGATTTAAAATAATACTAAAAGCCAAGTTACTGATAAACCACTTCTGTTAATAACATAAGCTTGCATATAGGAAATTATTTTTATGTCTTACTGTATTAGTTTATGATGTGTAACATAACAAGAGTCCAGCTTTTAGAAGCTGAAAAACATCAACTTAAAAACAAAGGTATACTTTCTTGAGATAAAGTATTTTACCCCTGGAAAATATTTAACCTTACCTGGCAACTAGATAGCGGCTCTACCACTTCAGTTCTCTAAACAAACCATGCATTTTCTTAAAAGATGGGTTATAAAGAAGATTTAGGGGTCTCATATAGCTGTTCCTGCAATAGGCTTCTTGTTCTATTATATAAGGAGATTAGGCTGCATGATCGTAACAGTCTTTTCTCTTCTAAAAAACCCTTAATTTAACTTAATGGTCATGTATGTACATTTTGAACCATGCTATACTTTGGGAAAGGTGAAAGCAACCGTGTAAATAGAATTGTCAAATGCACAAATTGTTTTTTTCTTTTCCTCATTTTCAATGTGAGCAGTTTTAAGCATGTTACCAGCAGCAGCAATTTGTGCGAGTATTTCACAGACCAGCAATTCTCCTGTTCACACTCCATGCTTCCAAAAGCTTGTTGTGAAAACACTACCTAGGAAGTTAAAGATAGACTTGATGATATCTTTGAGTGCTGTGGCTCCTTTGGCCATTGTGGAGCAGGTGGCACCACACATGCTTTTGGCAATACCTGGCAGGCAGTTTGAGCAAAGGTAGGGTACGGTGTTACCCACCACTGCGCCAGGGTTGCTGTGTGGACCCCAGCACAGCCACACACCTATTCTACGAGGACTCTCTGCCTGCTGGGGGTGGCTGGCAATGACAGAAGTGGCCCGGAGACAGAAATGAGGCAGCGGTGGAAACAGCAGCTGTAGCAAAGCAGGTGCTGGAAGAAGCAAGTGAAGGCCTGAAGATGTTACAGTGTACTCGCATCCTCCCCTAAAATACCAGTGTGCTTATTCAGAACCCAATTAACAGACTCATCTAGTGAAAAACACACACATAAAGGTTTTGGTGATATTTTTTTTTTTCCTTAATTATAACAAGAATGATTTCACAATGCAGTTAGGCTGTGAACTGCTGTTAAAGGAGCACCAGGGGGAGGTCTCTGACACATGAAGGAACAAGTTATGCTCCAAACAATGCTTGAGAAGTTAAACAAATACATTCAGAAGAATTAAGATAGATATTTAAGCTGCTTTTTAAAAAAATTCATTTAGTAGAATTACTGTCACATTAAATTGCATGAAACATTTTTCTGATGTAGTGCGAGTGAGCTGTAATGTAATTAACAATGTTAGCTGCAGGAAGCGGCTGACAATTTGGTTCTTGTATGACTGCAAGCATTTATATGGACAGAGCGCTGCACCCACATCAGGTCTCTCGCATCCACATTATTGTTCCAGTGAGGCATCCATCAGAACATTAACCTTTCAAAATTCTTCCCCACCTCCCCGCTTTCACATGAAAGCTGAATTTCATGCTAATAACGAAAAACACCATTGAGAGTAATTTCCTACGCCAGCTCAGTCTAAATATCAATGTCTCTGAGAACATTATGAGGTATAACTTATGCCTTAAATGTGTTTTTGTATAGTTGTTGTTCTCTTTCCATAGGGCTGAATTCCATGATGTTGAGAAGAGTTGCTCACGGTGCAAAAGATGTATTTACTCTTCTGTTGACAAGATCTCAGTACTGTAACCCAGGATTGAGTTTTTCATCAGTATGGACTGAAGTAGCAGACAGAAGCTTCCCGGTACATTCCAGTTACACAACTGATACAAAATCAAGACAGGAAAATAAAAAAACCATTGAGAGTCTCCACAGACTGTCAGTCGATATTAAGAAAATACGCAGACTAAAGGAATGGGTCCTTCTCCAGGATGTGGCCTATGTTAAAGAAATTGCTGGTATCTTACAAGAAATGGGAGCAGACAAGACTGCTGTAGCCAACATTTTAGAACGCTGCCCAGAGGCAATTCTCCATACCCCTGCAGAGATAAACTCTCAAAGAGCTCTATGGCAATTAGTATGCCAGAATGAAAAACAGTTGATTAAATTAATAGAGCAATTTCCAGAGTCTTTTTTCACTACTGAGTATCATGAGAACCAGAAGACAAATATACTGTTTTTTCAAGAGTTGGGACTTAAGAATAATATAATCACCAGGTTCTTGACAAGCGCACCAAATATTTTCTACAATCCTGTTGAGAAAAACAAAAACGTGATAGAGACATTACAAAGAAATTATTTAAGTTTAGGAGGTTCTGATGCAAATATGAAAATCTGGATACTGAAGCTATTGAGCCAAAATCCATTTATTTTATTAAATACCTCCACCGCAATCCAGGAAAACTTGGAATTTCTCCAGAAGAATGATTTTACTGACCATGAAGTTCTACAGCTGCTGTCCAAACTTAAAGGTTTCATTTTTCAACTTAGTCCTACTACTATGCAGAAGAGTATGCTTTTTTCCCAAAACATCTTTAAGTGCAGCCATCAAGAATTAAAACAGCTAGTGCTGAAATGCCCAGCCCTTCTCTACTACTCTGTTCCAGTTTTGGAAGACAGACTTGCAGGACTACTGAAGGAAGGAATTTCTGTAGCACAGATTAGAGAGACACCGATGGTGCTGGAGTTGACAACGCAAATTGTTCAGTACCGAATTAAAAAACTCTCTGCTTTGGGATATGATATAAAGAGTGGAACTCTAGAAAGCTTGAATGGTACTAAGAAAGATTTTGAAGTCAATTATGGTAAGATACAATCAAAGAAGGAGAGACCAATTTTTAATCCTGTTGCTCCTGTAAACATTGAAGATTAATTTTAGTGCTGTCCTTTAAATTATGCAAAAGAACAATACCAAAGAGAAAAGAGATAGTGGTTCATTGAGAAGAGCCGAAACAGAAGTAATCTTAAGACGACTGTAGTCTTACTTTGTCTTAGACTGGGTGTTAGGCACAACTTCATTATACAACTGTAGCTTTCTAATGCTTACAAATAATATCACAGAACTTGGTTATGATAAAGGTTGCCTTTTTTCCCCAGGGAGTACCTCCCATGTTTTTTTGGTTCTGTTACATTTCCTTATCTAACAGGGCATTAACTGTTTTGGATTTTCAGCTCTGTCACTGCACAGCCCACCCCATGGCAGCAATTAGTGCAATCTTTATCTGAGAAAGAGAAACGAGGGTTATTTTTCCAGCAGTGTTCATCACCTCACCAGTTCACTGACTTTTGGAAACCCTTATGGAGTTCTGTTCCTTATTGCTGAAATAAGTAGCTCTAGCTCCCGGATCCTGAACTGCAGCAGACTTTACTTCTTGGATAGGAGAGCTTAGCTAGAGCACACTCTGAGAACAGGGGCAGGACGTAGTATTTTTATTTAGTGACTGCTGCAGTGAGGCCCTAGTATGTTTGTGTACAAACCATAATGCACAGAAACAAGAAGACAACCTCCTTTACATTTCTGAGACTTCCAAGGTTTAGTCCTTTTGCAAAAGGTTTGGGGCAGGAGGAAATACCTTTATTGCTATGGTCTAGTTCTTCATTTCTTCTCTTCTAGCAAGGCTCAGGGACAGAAAAGGTTAGGGAGAGACTCAAGTGAGTCTCAAATGGTTGTAGGAGAAAGGGAAAAGTCATGCTTTTATATTAGGTGTAAAAAAACCTTCTAGTCTGTAAACCACTGGTCATTAAAAATGACTACCAGATTTGCAAACAGCTGCCACAGTTTCTAAATATACGGGTGACACTGCTTCTCAGATATCACCGTATGGTTAATTGTTGACAAGTGCTGGCTTTCAAAATAGTAACTATCTGACAGTGTTTAAGTTCTCAGGGGATTTTATTTATTTTCATTTACGGGCTGTGAATGTTAATATAAATTAGTAGCATCATTGATGATCATCTCAATAGAATTAGTATCATCAGTGATTTTATTTCTCAGAATGACTTTCCTAAGCAACTATTCCATACACGTTCCCTCTTGACAGCAGGAGAAAAAACTAGTTACACACCCCCTTGCTCTGGGCCATTCTTCAAGGTCATTTTTAACAGACATTTTGGCAGCAAGTCCAGGGTTCCTTTTCTTAAAGAGATGTTTTAAATTACTGAGAAAAGCGGGTATTGAATTACTTGTTTAGAGGGTGGGCTGCAAGATGATGATTTTATATAGCCTGCCACGTTATCTGCTGCGAGCCTGGAAAGGGCTAGAAACATCTGGTTAGAGCAGTGCCAAGATCTCAACAGCTGAAGGTCTTAAACTCGCCACCATGAAGGCAAGTGTGGACGTGACAGCAGCTTGTGGGGGTAAACATGGCTCGTGTAAGAGCATGTGTGACAGTGGCAAGAATTCAAGAAGAGGCACATATCACTGGCATGATAAAAGTCAGGCTGTCTTACTAAGCCATTTCTTTGCTGACTCGTCAAAACACATTATCATTTTCCAAGAGGAAACTAGGAAGACAGCATATTAAAAATTCATAGGAACTTGCCTTTGTCACTTTCTGACTGTCCTTCAGTGCTCAACTATTAAGCAGACCACAGTATTACTCAAATTCAAAAGCATCCTTCCATTCAGACACAAGGGGGCATTTCAGCTCACTGAAGCTATTCATAGTAGTCTCCAATGCTGAACCACAGAACTGATCAGTGGTTTAGGATGAAAAGGAAACCAAGACATAAAGCAGTGTTTTCCCTGAAAATTTAGCTTCAGCATTTCTACAGGTGTCTTTTTAAAGTTCCTGAAGCAGCTTATTCCCATCACTTACAGTATTTCTAGTGGCAATGGACAAAACAGGCAAGAGACATACTTCCTTAATTGAGTCACAGCCTGAGTTACCACAAACTCATTTGACATTCTGAATGTTTCAATTTCTCCTCCTCCCCTTTCAAAACAAAAGCATAAGCAGAAAGACTCCTTTTCTCTACCAGCAGACCCAAATTAATTCAATCTTTCATTCACAACTCTATGCCTGGGACCTGTTTCTCTCTTCTTCACGGGACTCATTCATAATAAAACCTCTGGGAAGCTCCCAATTACCGAAACGTTGTATTGCTGAGATCTGCTTCGTCATCTCTTGCCGTTACTCACAGTGAACATGAACCAGTATATACTGTTTAAGTCTGGTACATAAAAGCCTGTAGACCAGCATTTTGTTACATAGTGAGCAGTGAGGCATACAAGTAGTCTTCATAAACATTTCCCCTTTTGAAATGAGGGCTGGGAAAAAGGAAGTAAAATAAAAATCACAGAACCTACCCCAAAACACAAGAACAATCCCATTCTGCCTGAAAATTTCAGTTCCATGTTCCATTCAGCTCACTCTGATCTTAAAAAGCAGGTATCCCTAAGCCTCAGTTCCCAGGTAAAACAAACACAACAAAAAACCAAAAAACAGTACAAGCTATTTTGTGTCTATGCATAGCCAACACCACAGTGAAGTTACAGTTTTTGTTAAGAGCTGCTTGGCGCTATTTAGATGCAGATAAAAGGCACTTTGGGGCATGATACAGTGGGAAGATTTATACCTGAGTATGCCTTTCTCCACAAATTAACTAGGAAGCCTTCGAGTGTCTGAAACAGCAACAATTTAATGTTTCACAAGTGTCAGGACAGAATCAGAACAAGTTTTTAAGACGAAGCAAGTTTCGTAAGTGAACGGAAAATATGCAGGATATAGGACAAAGCTCTTTTCGAAAACTAAAACCATATGCCATGTTAAAGTGTTTCAGTTACAAGATTCAGAAGTAGTAACTACAGGGTATGTTAAGAACAAAACATAATGAAGTGTTGGCAGCTCTTTACAGATCTAACATTGCTTATCTGAGACCACACTTGTTTTGCAGCAAGTTTCATAGTACAAAAATTAGAGAATGTAATAAAAAAAAAAGGGGCGGTGGGGTATGACCAGTTCAACATTTACGTTTTCAGGAAACAATTACAAAGAGTTTGGCTGAGTGTCACAAATACCACTATGCTCCAAACAGATGACTCTTAAGAGTTCAGTGGTGGCACTCTGGGGATACATCTACTTTGCAAACTGCAAGGGAGTAGACAACACTAAATCATTTGCTGCAGCTAGATTGCCTCTGATATCCAAGCTAGCTCATTTCTAGAGCTAACTGGTATCCTTAAACTATGCATATTCCATGTCATTAGCTTTTGACTATAAAAACAGTTGAAGTCTGCCATTTGTTGCATAAACTTACCTCATTACACCCTTACAGCACAGTGGAGCTAAGCAGCTGGTGCAACTACCAAAAGGAGCAGGTAAGTCCATTTGCTGGGTCTTTGCTCTCCCCACCGCCCCAAGTCCCCATGCTTATGAATAACATGCTACCAACATATACAACAATTACCGATATCAAATACAGTTGTTCCAGGCTGCAGTTGAAGTCCCCATGGCTCAGAGACTAGGTGACTACTGTACCATAATTTACACATAGTATACTTTCAGCACCCATGAATACAGGACTAAGTTTTAGACAAGTGATATGTTTTGATTTTTTTTAATTTCTAAAAAGTCTCCCTATATAGCCTTCTTGTAAGTTCTCTGTAGGAACACAAGGTTTTAGAAAATACTGCATACACAACATTCACAGTCGTCTTTTATGGGCTTCCAGAGAGGTTACTTATTTGCAAAGCCAGTACACACACAAAAAGATCACCAACAGCTGCTATTTTAAGGCAACCTCAAGCTGTGTATCACAAGTGCATTTTGCCTCACATGCTGCAGAGAACCTACAGATGTTCCCATCTGAGGTGTGTCAACACTTGGAATCTGTCAGTATACAATTTACTTGGATGATGTTTCTCTTTTTTTTTTTTTGTTAAGGCCTCATCTACTTTTTTTGGTTTGTTTTAAATAAAAGTATTGCATTTTATTCAAAAATCAAAATGCAAAGTATGAAAGAAAGATGTAGTGAAAAATTCCTTGCATTTGCTTAAACAGAGCAAGAAGCTAACGTGGCGCACCATGAAGTTGAGACAACAGCCTTGCTAGTTCTTCAGTGGTTTCCAACTACACAAAGGAATTTCTTTCAAGTCAGATAGTTGTGCTAGGTGACCACAAACATCAGCCCAGTTTCCATTAAGCCCTCATTTTTTCTAGCGTCTATAAAAAGTTTATTAGAAGCAAGTGAAAACTTGCAGGAGATAGATGCATATCATTAAATACACCTGAGATGGAGCAATCTTGTTTTCAGTAAAAATTGACAGTTTCAGATACCAGGATTCATAAAGAGAGTCTAAAAGCTCATTCTGTGAACTGCACTGAAACAACAGGACAGGTTTTTGTATGCAGCTTCACCAAGTAAAAAGATACTTTTTTTCTAATAAGGCATTAAGTTAGTTTACTCTTTATGATCCCTTCTACCATGTTGTCAAACTTTCTCACTTCTATCTCCCACTCTCATTTCCAATTTCTGCACGCCTCCAGTTCTATTTACTCCAGTCTGCACTGGCAGAATGCGGTCATTGATAGTTTACAGGCTGCCTGCAAATAGAGTTTCATAACCAAAACTATTTGGGTATGTCCCACAATGCTGTCAGACAGCTGAAGGATCCTTAGCAGGAGGATGTGGAAACCACTGAGAACAGTAAAGGGCATCTCATCATATTGATGGTACGGCAGAGATGACCAAGTTTCTATGTTCACATTTTAGTCCAAAACTGCAAAAGACTTACAGTACATGAATATTCAAATATGTATTATCCCTTCAGATACACTTACTCACTTCTATAGTTATGAAGTGTAACATTTCACCAGATACAAAGCTTCAATCTAGGCTCTAATAGATCTTCATACTCTGTGCTAGCCAAGCTTCTTCTGTCTTTTACAGATGAAATAAGAGTTACTTGCACAGCTCTTTAGAAGATAAAGTGTCTAAGACACATGGCTTCTCATGGTCCAAATCTTAGGAGATTTTAATGCCACTGATTCTGGAGAATCAAGTATGTCTCAGTTTGGTTTTAGTCGGACTTATCCTTTTTCTTTCCTGTTAAAGGCACTTTACTTGCAACAGCAGATCCTACAGCTGTAACACCTCCAGCCACAGCAGAAACACTTCCTTTGACTAGCCCCACTCCCATGGAAGGCACAGATGTGACCGCTGTTTTCGTAATTTCCAAGCTCTTCCCTCCAATCCAAGCAACACCACCGATTGTGGCACCAACAGCTCCCTTCGTGACACTGAAGAGGCCACCAGTCACACGAGAAAGCATGCCAGGCTGCTGCTGTGGGTGGTCTTTTAGGGAACCTAAGGGAGGAAACAACAAGCAGATCAATCCCTGTGCTATGATCAAAGCATTTTCAAAGAAAAGTTATTTGTAAGTATTTCCTTTTCTAGCCTAATGGCCACTGCACACACTTACCTTCCAGGTTACTTTTTTTGGATGCTTATACACCACTATAGTTCCAAATAAGAAAAGACACTGCTGCAGCGAGACATACCTCAATGCTGTTTTCTAAAACACAAGTCAATACTGAGCCTACAAGTATCAGGCATATAGCTCCCAGATGGTCTTACGTGATAAACTTCTGTCCTCTATATGCACCACTACATTCCCAGACTCCAAAAGGTCTCATGGCCAAGTTAGCCTCATTTCTGGACTTTATTAATGGGGGAGGAAGACACACCCTCCCGTTCCCCCCATCCTAATATTAAGAGTTAACCCACGGGGCGGGGGAGGAGCCTGCAAAAGCAGCAGCACTACCTTGCTGTTCAAATCTCTAAGAAAGGACTGGAAAAAGTTTCCTGGAGAAGCAGAGCCAAAGGTTTATTAAGAAAAAAAAAAAAAAAAAAAAAAAAAAAAAAGAGCCATTCTTTGAAATGAGCTCACCTTGAGACAAAGTTGCTTCTTTCCTTAGTAGAAGATGTGTCTACAAGGGTTGTGTGCAGGGGTCAGGAAAGAGGGAAAGAAGGTTACAAGCAAGAGAGCAACCAGAGGAGTGAAGACAAGAGCGAGAAGGACAAAACTGGTGCCAAACTCTTCACTGTATAACTTCCTTTCTTAATCACGTACACAAATTTAATTTTCTTCCAAAGAGGTCCTTTCTGTAATTTGGATAGGGAATGACAGGGGGAAGTGTCCAATTGCCAAATAAGCTCATTGAATACCAGAAGTGGGCCCCAAAATGGGCTATTAACAATAGCAAGAGTTACAGGCCCACAAAAGTCCCAATATGATGCACAAAACCAAATCTCAAACCATAGGATTTCTGCATGTTATTGACCACGTAAATACATTTTGTCTTTTTAATGTTACGTTTAACCTGCATTTTGCACAATTTCTTGTTATATGCTGTGTAAGTCAATTCCTATCCTGTATTTATGGTACAATTACATAGCCTCAAAATAATTGAAAGTATTATAATAATAGAAAGACTCCCAGAATTAGCCACTTAGCCTTCCTATAGTTTGGTAATTACTTCGTATGTCTAAATGTGTCTTCAAAATCCTAAAGAGATACATGCACCTTGCCTCTAAAGGGAATTAAGACTGCAACTCCACACCCCGCTACAGCATAAGCATCATCTAATCTTCGAAGAAGAAATAGGAAGACGAAACAGCATGTTAATGTTGCATATAAGCACACAAGAAAATATCACCTACTGCACCTGTAAACTAGTAGCCCTCACACATGTTTGCAAGGTATTTTCAATGTGAACCTTGAGAAACCTCTGGTCTCAACAACAATGTTGTGCAGGTAAGCATTTTTCAGCTCCTGTCTTCTCAATTCCTCACCAACCCCAAACACTTCTTAAAAAAAAGTTTCAGAGGGAACCATGGCAAGAGACAGCCAGTTAACACAAGTAGGGTAAGAGTTCCACAGTTTTTTTTGTATTTTCTAGCTACCTGTAGATAAGGTATGGGATTTAACAAACACATTTCCCTTTCTTAGGGAAAAAGAACAGGGAGAACCAAGAAAAGAGCAAGTGGAACCACAGTGGGCAGAGTTAGGGAAGAAACAAACAGGAAATAAAGAGGTGAAGGAGTCAGCATCAGAAAGAACATGCTTGGAAGAGGACGATGAATCTAGAGAGGCGGGGGGAAAGAAAAATCAGATCTAGATCCAGAGACCTATATCCAGCCCCTGTCAACACATTCACTCTGCACTGCAACATTCGTTAGGAGAACCAGCAGAATAGGTCTCTGACTCCAGTGCCCTGCCTACTGAAAACTCGCATTCAGAGGACAGTTTCCAAGAGTCATCTCCCAGCACTCGTCTACTACAAGATGAAAAAACTAGGGTGAGCAACTTCCCATGCACCTCCAATGAGTTTGTGATAGTGCCAGGACTGACCCAGCACGCAGACTTCATTAAACAAGTGTGAAGTCTGGAGTCTCTATGTGTGTGCCCAGAAGAATTCAAACAAATGGCAGGGGGGTTGGAACTAGATGATCTCTAAGGCCCCTTCCAACCCAAACCAATCTATGATAAGATGCCATCTAAATGAGAGAATTTCTTACAAGTTTGACAAAAGGATAAAAAAGCATAAACAGGAACAGTGCAGCTCAAGGGAGCAAGAAACACTAAAAATGCTTCCACCTTACGCTAGTGTCTTATTGAAGATATTGATACAGATAACAAAGAGTCATGGAAACTAGAACCATAAATGACAGGCTTTTACTAAAAGCCAAGTAATACCCTTGCTGTTCATTCTAGGCCAGCAGCTTTCAACCTGGGCATCTCCAGGAAAAATGCATTACCAACACAAGCACACAGATATCAGAATTTCTATTTACATACAGAAAGCCTTTAAAGAATCGTTCTCAGAGAGGAGTATATAGAGCCTGATATAAAATCCACTGTCTAGGTATTATTCATTAGAGATTCTTGTGACCAGACTTGCACACCTTGTAAAAAATTTGGTCTGAAAGTGCTTCACTTCCACCCAACTGGATCACCATCATCAGGGTGAATGGGAGTAAAGTCTTATCACATTGAATTTAAAGAGCTGATTCCAGTAAATCAGACCTGATATTAGTGAGATAGAACCCATCATAGCTAACTTTAAAAGTAACAAGAGAGAAACAAACACAAGTAATTTGACATGCTTTTCCTCATATTACTTCCGGCAGCCAATGATTTGACAACATCTACTCCATTTCACAAGTGTAAATACTGAGTGTGACTTGGTGTATTAATAACTTCTGGTGATGGCTGACACACTCCCATTTCATTCCTGTTTGCACTGTCCATTAGATCTAGTAAATGCCCGCAGCTGTAAAGTTTTTATTGCCAGTTAATTCCTATTCTAGCATATGCATTCCTGGTCTCCTTGCTTCTAACCAGTATAAGAAAGAAGGTAAAACAGATCATTGCTAAGTCTAGGGAGAAAATGACCCAAGTTCCCTGTTCAGGGGTTGGCTCTACCACGCTATGTTGCAGCCAGCTTCCTGCTGACAAGAGTCCAACAGAGAACAAGAGTCTGAATGAACGTACATTGCAAAGGTTGACGCCACTTGCAAAGCAGAATATAAAGCATTGGAATAGCACTACTCATAGAAAGCATGAGCACAAAAGCTTCTTCTACATATGTATTTCTTTAAAGCCTTTGGGCACCAAGCTTGTTGAATGTGATTTGGACAAACTGGAACTATTTATATCTTTACGAAAAACTGCAAATTGGTTTTGGAATTGAGCCTTTAAGGATTTTTTTTTTTTGGCTGCCTGTTCATAGAGACGATCTTCTTGCCAACATTGAACTGGTAGCCTTCCATCCACATTTGGCCTTCTTTCTGTGATGGTGTAAGTGTATCGCATATGAAGGCCCTGTATGACATTTAAAACAGGGATGTTCAAGGGTGTTCCAACGTTTTAACTAAACTCATAAGGCTTGAAGAGTGCACGTGAAATGGAATCAACAGGAAAAAGCCTCTTCAAGGACAGAGTTTTCATTAAGATGAGCTGTGCTTCATTCTACTCCCTCTAACTACACCAACTTTCTCCATCTATTTAGACTGCATATTCAAATTGGTTATTGTCATACTGAAAGAAGATACTGTACAGAAGAAAATCAGTCTTAATTGCTCACAAATTTTAAATAAAAATCCTTCAATACCTAGTGATGATCAGACTCTGCCATTATGCTCTGAATCTGGACAACCTACTGAACATTCTAGGAAGATAAAAAATGCCCACTTGTTTCACTGCCTCGCTCAAGAAAGAATCAGTTGTAGTTTACCAGTCAGACCGCTGTTCACTTTCAATATGTGAGGTTTAACATGTATAAAACACAATTCAATCTTTAAGGCAAAAAAACCCCCACCTTAAAAATTGGAGATAACACACATTAGGGCATAGTTTCCAACCTGGCATTTGCTTTCAGAAATGCTTCTGGGATCTTGACAACCCCGTAAGAGCTTAAAAAGAATGATTTTTGCCCTAACATCATGATACTCTAACAAGTTCAAGTACAGTAAAGCCATGTGCTTTACTGTGCCATGAAAATCTATTTCTCCCTTTCCTCTCATCTTCTTGTACTCGTATTTCCTGTCTATTAGCTGTTAAGAATAGAGTGAGCTATTCCACTTCTGCTACAGTCAGTGGATAATACTGTTGTTCAAGTGAAGTAAGTTGTTCAGTTATACAACATATAAAAGCTAAGAAAAAACCCCAAATCAACAAACAGAGCTTTAAAGGGCCATTATAAATTGAAAAGCAATGAACCAAGAGGAATCGGGACTCATCAGCTTCTACATCCAACACATTTAGTCTTAAAGCAAGAGAAGACAGAACACAGACAACCTACATGCCAAGAATGGCTTTTGATCTAGTATGTTTCCAGTCCTGCAAGCAGGACTCTTCACAGTCCTGCCATTCCACAGCCTGGAAGGTAACTGCTCATTTGAAACTGCATTTCTTCTGCAAATCTAATAACCGATTTAAGAGTCATTTGGAGACCAAGATGCCATTGCATTAGTGAAGTCAAGTGTTTGTTTGTTTTTAGGAAACCATGAGATTAAGTAAACAACTAGAACCACAGTTAATTGTATGATGGGAAAAGGTCTCCGAAAAGTAGTAATGAAGTTCCATATAATTTTAAACACATCTTGTTTAGAAGTTGCCAGCACTATGAACTCAGCAAGGTCTCCAGAAGTGAAGCCGGTCTCCTTCCATCTCACATAGTGAACAGCAGAAATAAATACCTATTGAACCAAATCACATCTCTGGAAACTAATCTGCAAATTACGTCCTTCATTATCTGCCCATCTTCTCTATAATTTATCAATACAGTTGTTTACTGAGTTATATTCAGTGGCCTTACTGTAATTGTGATAATGCAGAAGTGAACAATAATCCAGGCCCATCCCATCCCAGGGACAACTCGCTCACTGCTACTTAAATGAAAGTTAGTGTTCAGCTTGCAGATCCACTTTTTTTTTTTAAAAAAAAAGAGATCTGAACTTCCAATGAAATTCTGTGAATTTACTTGATATTATGAAAACTGATACATACCTTCTGGTGGTTCAGCATGAAGGTATGATGGGACTTCCTGTTGATTTTTGTCCGTTTGATTCATTATTGCCTAAAAAAAGAAATTCACATATGCTGTACATCTTTTCTGGCAAAGCATAAATGTTATCCATGAATCCGAAATTCAAGTAGTTTAAGTTCCATAGAGAAGGAAGTTCTTATTTGTTACTAGATACACTAGCAGCTCCTGGCAAACTACTGCTATTTCATTATCAGACTGTGCTTTTGTATTCTTCAACCAGACTTGATACTTGAAAAAGGAGCCCTCCACCAGGTCAGCAGGCTTGGTGAGAGCTGCCACCCCACACCAAGTGCGTTTCAAACCTAAAAAGCAATCAGGAAGAAAAACAGTATGAAAAGAAAGCAGCCACTGTCATACAACAGTTTATGTACTAGAAAAGCAGAGCCCAGTGATCATGGAGGTGGTGGGCACTAGAAAAACAACAGCAGCATGCCTGTAAGATCTGTTAGTACCTGGAAAGCAGTACTTTAAAGAAACAAGTCCTTGCAGCAGAATTTGAATAAATGCCATGAAAACAAGATGGAAGAAATGTAATGAAAACACTCCATTTATCTTGTAGCAGTACTGGATACATGGTGTGGTGATAGCAGCAGAACTATACTGTTTTAACTCTACACTAACTTTCCAATTAAAACATTTCAGAAAGAAGATTTCTTTATACCAGAAGCTGTTTCCTAGGGCAGTTCTAAAACAGCAGTCCCTGACAGTGAGGGGAAGCACAGGAGCAAGCTCAAATCAGCAGCTCTGCTTACTGCATTTTCCCTTCAGAGGGGAAGAAAGCAATATCTAATCCAAGTTTACCCTCCTGCTTTCCTCCCCCACCAAAGTGTGCCTTGGTGTTAAGTCCTGCCTCCTCCTCTGAGCCCTCCTGCCAATCCTGCTTTCCCTCCTCAGCTGGCACTAAGGTCAGGAACAGCAGAAAGAAAAACAAGTTGCATTATACCACTCAGCATCCTTCTATCTTCCTGCCAGTGACCTCTTAGTTCCCTCCTCCCTGCACATATACACAAGCCTTTAAATAATTTCATTTCTTCCAGGAGTCACCAACCACCATAAAAATAATTCCAGCCTGTCTTGCTGTGCCCAGATCTCTCCATACCTCCTCTCTGGGTGAGAAAACAGTGGCTGGGATCCGAAGAAGGGATGAGGAGGCAGAAGCAGAACTTGAAGGTGGGAAGACTCAGCTGGAAAACAGCAGCTAAAACCCTCGCAGTATAATTATGAAGTCAAAACATCACAGTAAAAACTGGCACCCACACACTACGTGACAGAGCTTTGGATGCAAAGCAAGCCTAAATTGAATATTAAACAGTCCTCACAATCAGCACTAAGGGTATCGGTTCACAACTTGGAAAACATAGGTACCTTTACACAAGAAGCTGAACAGGAAAGCAAGCAAAAAAACTCTACTACCAGGATGGCTGATTTGATGGCCATACGGAACAAGAACCTCTCAAAAGCCAGAAACGCAATCGTGGAAGCTAAGAAATAGGAAAGTGAGCAGCAACATATCAAGATAAATGACAAAATACATGAGGGCTAAGAAGCAATTTGAAAAGTATCAATTATAGAATTCCTTGTCATTTTATTTAATCATAGGTCAGTAAGTCAATTAAAAAAAGGAAAAAAAAAAAGAAAGAAAAAAGAGCCCAACCGATCACAGGGAGCAACGAAGGGCAATCAGGTTCTCAGAAAGGACTGGATTCAGGTACTACACAACTTTTTGCATTCATCTAATGCAAGCTGGAAGAAATACAATGATTTTGTCCTCACTGTGTGAAGTTACATGTAGGTTGCTGCTGTTTTCCAACTTGAAACAAAAATATCAAGTGTTATACAAAAAAGAAGGCAGATGCTGTAAAAAACTGACAGGCCTGACATTATTTGATCAAAACATCTGTACAAAGAGGAAGCAACTATGTTTCTACTTAACATGTGACCATTTTGTTCATTAAGATGATTACTCTATCAGGAATTTAGAAGGATTTTATTCGCTGCATTAGGGAACGTTCTAAAAAAAGTAAAATAAAAGTCACAACCTAGCAAGTCTTACTTCAAACAAAGGAATAAAAAGTGACAAAAACAGTTTTAAAGCATGCTCAAGGGAGACATAAATGATTTAAGCCAGAGATAAATTTTTATAAAGAACTACCTCTGCTAATATATTTGTATCTAGCCGGCTTGTAACTCCCAAAAGAAACCCTGATGAAATTGGTTGTTTGAGCTTCCAAAAAGTTTTTGTCAACAATTCCTCATAAAAGGCTCAGAAAAGTTATTTAATCTTATGAGAAAAGACAAAATAGTGTCAGGGATTATCAACGAGTTTAGAGGGGAGCTGGAGTAGGTTACCAGTTTTGAACATGGTAGAATGCTGGAAAGTGTCAGAAGGCTCCATACAAGTTTTAGTATTTTCTGCTATTAAGAAGGTATTGGACACAGCAGCACTGACAGCAGATACAGCCTCGATGAAGTACCGAGGGTCTGTCATGCTAGGCATCATACAAGTATTTAATTAAGATGAGACCTGTCCAATGGAAAGAGTCAGAGCAAGACTGGCAAACAGTGCAGGTAAAAGACGCTTTTGTAACTCTATGTGATCTAGTGTAGGCCGCTGTCAGATTTGCTTGCAGCTCCTGCAAAGCTAAATGAGCAAAGTAATGTGTTGAGGCATGGAGTTCCACAGCAGCATTTCTAGTTTAGTGATAAAGTATTAAAAAAACAAAAAAAGAAAACCAAAACACAAACAAACATATAAACCCAAAGCACTACATAAAAAAATGGTAAGATCGGGCATTCCCTCTTCTGCTACCTTCCTTAGAACCTCAAGGTTACGTAATTCTTGACCACACGCTACTTTTAAAAAGGTATATTACACAATACATCACTCACATGCAATGATTTAACAAAATTGCAACTCCTTCTAAACCACGGAAACACTTCACTCTCTTACAACTACAAGGATCACAGTGGTCTACACCACATCTTCTACGGCTCACGCACTGGTAGCCTGCTGCTATCAGACCCCAGAAGTCAATGGAGTACTACGTGGGCCTGAGAAGAACAGCTAAGGGAAGTAAGTCACTGTTGGACTGAATTTGTTCTACACAGAAGTGAGCCTTCAGCGGTCTGCAGATCAGAACATTGATAACTACTATATGATGTGTGGTTCTACAGGTGCCTGGAAGCACTCCAGGGATGCTGCAAGCGATGTGCCTAACCAGCTTGTGCTAGGTTTTACTTACTGTTCTCCTACTACATCAGTGCAACTGAAAACAGAGTCACATCACTGTCAGAAAAGGCTCACAGTTTGACCCAAAACAGAACTTGGCACACAAGAGCTCACAAAGCACAACTCAAATCCTTTTGCTTTTCTGCAGAAGCTCACCAGTGAATCACAGAATCAAGACCGAGATCCAACAAAGGACTTCAACAGAAAATTTTAAGATATCTAGGTTGCAGCCTGTGTCATGCATCCTTGTATCAAATTTAACACGTCAGGAGGCTTAAGAGCCTCTGAAAAGCAATCCAAAATCGTGTGTGCTGAACAGGGTGTAGCATATCTGGTGAGCAGGAAATACTATACACAGGAGCATGTCTTAAACCTGGCTCCCCTCCAGAGATTTAAGGTGAGTATTTCTATTGACTGGAGGTCAAAGGCCTGGAATAACTGCTTGGTGGCAGATGACTTCATCCAGTCTTGGAAGAGGGCAGGAATATAATGTTTTTCTTCAAAAATTGGAATGGGAAAAGCAGAAACCACTGACTATCTTTTACGTAATACCATCAAGGTGAAAACACTCACAGTTCAATGCCTACTTCGTCTAATAAGATTCAAGCTTGTATGTCCCACGTAGCAGGAGTCCCCTGGTCACCAGACTGCAGTGTATCCTAAGGGAGGTTCCTCTTCCCCCTCCCTGCTAAAGGTGTGTCCCCACAAAGAAGAAAGCAAAATTCATGAGACTCAACAGAGATTACAACTCAGTTAACACCTAAGGCACCAATCTGGAGGTGCAAGGATAAGACTTTTGTGCAAAGAATCAAGTAATTCAGACACGGTATTGATGAAGGAACTTTGGAAAATTAAGTTGGAAGCTGCAGATTCAAAGTCCCCTATGCACTGAATCATTAGTCACAATTATTACCGGTATTGCAAGCACATGCAACAACATTTATCAGAAGCCTGAACCTTGGAACTTTTCTGATACCTTTTTTTCGGAATCTTCACATATGCTGACGGGCCCAAAAAAAAAAAAAAAAAAAAAAAAGAAAAAGAAAGCAAGGAAATAGATCTTTCTTTGGTGTTTTCATCCTGTGACGCCAAATTCAGTGTCTTGTGTCACTGGGGAAAAGTCTTCAGCTTCATTTAACACCTGCATTAAGTGATCTCATGGAATGAGGTGGAATCTCTGAGTTCTGGCAGAACTCATATGGGCATTCATGAAGCAGACATCTAGCATATCAGCAGCACTCTCAGTCTCCTCCTTCATCTGTGCAGATGAATACATAAGCTTTGTATTTTCTTATGTTAAGAAGTGGAAGCAAACCCAGATCTTAAAAGATATATCAAACAGGGACACATGTAAACTACTTTCTGGGTTTTTTTTTTTCCTGTGCGCTTATGAGGGTGCTAGTCATTCAGGAGATAAGGGATAACTTCTCATCTTTTTTAACAACACATTAAAATATGTATCAACCCTCAGACTAAAAAAAAAATAGAAATGGAAGTCACTTTCAATTGGTTTCAAAGAAGAAAACACACTGTCATATTGTGAGGATACAAAGTACACAGAAAGCTTCACCGTTTTACACAATTGTAAAGAAAGAAGTGGTCTCGAAGATTATTAATTCAAGAGCTATTTATAACATTAACACTGTTACAGCAGCCTGCATGAAAGCACTAGGAAGCTCTGGAGGTAACAGTACGGCCACACGTACATTCACATCAAAGCTAATTAAAGTAAAACTTTCTCACCAAATATATTCCTTTGTGAAGATGTATAGTTAGCCGTTTCCACAAATGTATTCTGCATACACCTACGAGAAAAGTAGAAGGTTAACAACATCTTATGGAACAGCGCTGCTGTCACATACCTGCCATGGCAGTATGGTGGGAATCACGAATACAAAGCTCCACAGCAGGGGAGAAGCACACTTGGCATGGCCTTAAGATGCCACAATTTCATGAGATTTATCTCACCAAAACATCGATTCCTTCTGTGTTCTTGGGCAATGGAGATAATTTTACTTGCTCCACATGCTGCCATGAGGATTACTATGAAGCGTGGTAATCAACTTTAAGACACAACCTTTCCTGAACAAGTCTGCAGTTCTTGGAGAGCAATTTGTGTAAAGTTTTAGCCTTCCATTGAGAAGTGGGCTCTAACCGTTACGGATGTGTGTACAGCTTCCTGAGCTTCCGATGATGCTCTCAATGTCTTTCTGGCTTTACAGACAAAAAGCCCTACTGTTTCAGCACAGCAAACCTGGCCCAAGCAGCAGCCAGTAAAAACTGGCTTGTTTCAATGCCACTACTCAGATATTTGCAGGCAGCAATGAAACTACCCAACGATGGGGCCAATTTCAGCTGGCAGTATAACGCAGCTCCAGAAGGCTGCAGCAGACAGCACTGGAACTATTCACCTGACAGAACTGCAAACAAACCGATCGCCTCATCTTAGTCCACCATGAAAAAATTATCTTCCTTCTGCCCACCAGCTATGCAGTTAGAAAGCCTGACTACAGAGCCGATGGAAAACAAAACAACCCTTGCCACATGCACAGCTCTCCTTCCCCTCTATCATCGGCTGCAGCAGATTTCAAAATGAACCTGTCGTCTTTCAGGTACATGAAAAAGATTATTTTTAGGTATGATACTTTAAGAAATACATTTTGGAAAGAGTAACAGTGCTCTAGTCTCCAAATTAAACAAGGAAATAAGCACGAAGCCAAAAAGGTAATCCCACCCATGGCTGCTCTTTCTTCAGGGTACTACTTCCAGCTGCACAAGCGACCCCTGACTATTAGCTTCCCCGCTTTACGCCTTGGATTAGGGCTTGTAACATGTCATGAATAAGAGTGCTCAGTGTTGTTACTTCTCTCAGACATAACCCTCAGAGCACAGCTGATATGGAAACATGTTTTTCAGTTAGTTAATGCAACAGAGACAGTTGACTGAACTTTTGCAAGAAGAAAGAGTCAACACTAACAGCGCTAAAGTAAAAAAACAAATCCAGGCACGTAGAAAGCACATAGCTAAAAACCAAGAGCAGTGCTGACATTTCAACAAGCCTTCCAACTAAAAGCCAAGTTTCAAAATTCAAATTTATACACAAAGCAAGACTGGCTTGGAAGTGAGCATGCCCGTTTCAGAGGAAGAGAGACACAGTTTTCAGGGAAAGACTATAGCAAGTTGATCAGAAGCTTCCAGGTGTAAACCACAGCTTACTTTTAAACCTACAGCAGGATGGCTACAACCCACCCCCCCAAAAGATACCAAGTCTGCCATAAAAAATAAAAACAGTGGGCTTGCAGCATGCAGGGTTCAGCACACAGCTGGAAAGGTAATGCAACATATCTGTATTAAAAAAACCAAACACACCCCCCCACACACAAGTAAAGGCAAAAAAGGAGGCATACCTCCTGAAAAAAAAAAACCAAACAACAAAAAATACCCCAACAAACCCTTAACTCGGCCCAGGACATTATGTCATCGATCCTGCCTATAAAAGAATCCAGCATTTCTCTATCAGCCTCAACTGAAGTATAGATCAGGCTCCAAAAAAGGCTCTAGGGAACACCTGATATTGGCAATCACATTTTCTCTCAACCAAGGATTTGCAAGATATGAAATCAAAGGCTGCAGGAACCCAAATTCCCCTTTTCTAGCCTTCCAAAACTGGTTTCTAGAAATTAAATGGTAAACTCCAGTAAGGCACAGGGCACAGCTTCAGAAAGACCATGGAAGCTCCATTTTACCAGTCCTGTCAGCCTCCACCTCCTGCTAAGTCAGTTTTATAAAGCAGAACCTTCCCCATTTCTTCTAATGCTTTCCCAACTGCCTGAGCTCCACACCTGCCTCAGCTCTCCTTTTCCAGGAGACGTACAGAGACAAAACCTGACAGTGCCTAACAGCCAGGGCAATAAAGCAGCTGCTGAACTTCCTTGCCATCCTTGCTAATGAAATAATGAACTTTTTCCCTAGTGTCCACCACCTGTTTGTTGGCTCCTGCCTGACATTTAGACCTGTTCATTTGCCAGACCAGGACCACATTTTGATTTGCGCTTTTGCAACACAGTCCATTTCTATACTGAGGAGGCAACATGAACTCTACTGAACATTTAACCACAGCTTAATAGAAAGCTTTTAAAAAAAAAAAAAAAAAAAGCAGTCTGGATAGTGTTTACTGAGCGGTCTTAAAACTGATGTGCATACAAACCAGTATTTGTGTACTAAATTAAGCTATCTTTTATGTACCCTTCCAATTATACAGAGACACGCTGCCCGAAGTGATGCTCTGCACGCACTGAAGAGGGCTTCATGCACTTGGTATTTATCTTCCTTACGGAGTGAAATTCTGATTCAGAGTTCTCGTTTTCAGCCCGGTTAAACGAGCAGAAAGAAGCATATAATTGCATCCGCTGAGGCTGTCTGTGAGCTTCGCCCAATGACCAGAACCAGCTGCATGGCTAAAACAACTTGGATTTATTTTAGGCCACATCACACCCAGGCTAGGTGAATGCCGAAAGCTAAGCGGCTCCCAAACAGTTTACAAAAAACCTCTTCCAGATTCTGCTCCATCAAGCTGGACTTGAGAGAAATGGATGAAATAAAGAGCAAGTTACTACAGGAAACATCAGAGTACAGCGAAGTTTAAAAAGAAAAAGAGAAAACCCGAAACAAAGCTTCTCCTGGCACGGGGAAGTTCACGGAGAAGAACAAGACCCGGCAGGAGCGAGGCCAAGGCGAGCACGGCTTCCCCAGCCGTCCCCCCGCGGGGAGGCGGGAGGCGCTCCGCTGCGGACGCGGGGAGCGCGGCGCCCGGCCCAGGGAGGGCGGCAGCGGCAGGAGGCGGCGGCCGCCGCCGAGCCCGGTCCCGCACCCGAGCAGGCGCCGACTCCGGCCCGTCGAGGCCCCACACCCCTCGCCCTCCTCCCGCCACCCCCCCGCGTAGGGCGGCCCGAGTCCCCGCAGCCCCCGCCACGTCCTCCCCTCGCAGCTACCTGCCTCGCCGGCGGAGCTCGGCAGGCGGCCCGGCAGCGACCCCCGCCCGCCTCCGCCGCCGGGACGGCCGCGGGCACCGCCGGGCACCTCGGCGCAGGGCGGCAGCACTGACGTGGCAGCCAAGGCCTCGGCGGAGCCGCTACGGCCGGCCCGGCCCTCCTTCCCTCCCTCACGCCCCCCGGTGCCGCGGCAGGAAGCACAAAGGCAGGCGGGCGGCCGGCCGGGAGGCGCCGGGGGCAGGTGGCGGCGGCCCCGCTTCTCCGGGCCCGCCTCTCCCGCCGGCGACTCCGCCGCGTCCCCTCCCGCCTCCTCCCCCAGAAGTTTCCCTTCCTCCGCGGGGAGGCAGGAAGGGCGCTCGGGCGGCTGCTCGCCCGCCGGGCTCCCCCGGCTAACAGCGGAGCATCAGCGGCCGCTCAGCCCTCACTCACCACACGGCTCGGCTCGGCTGGGCTCCGCCGCAGACTTTACTCCTGCGCCTTTCCCCGCTGCCGACGTGGCGCCCGCCCCGTCGGCGCCCGCAGACCCCGCCCCAGCGCCCGGCGCGGCCCCCTCGGCAGCCGGGGGGCGCGCAGGCGCCGCCTCTCCCGCCCCCTCCCCGCCCCGGGGCTGCCGGGGGCCCCCGTGGCGTCCGTCCCCGGCCTCACCCCAGCCCCGGCCTCCTCCTCCGGGGCTACGCGTCCCTGCCTGCCGCCCTTGGAGGGGTCGGGCCGAGGCCTGTGTAGGCCCTTGGGGGCAGCCCGACCCTCATGGCCCTCACAGGTCCGCGGGCACCACCCTTACCCAGGACACACAGAGCCTGGCCCCCCGAAGGGCCCGTGTGGATCCTGCGCTGAGCGGGGCCCTACGTGGCCGCGGGGCCGGGGCGCCGAGGTGGAGGAAGATGCCAGGCAGTGGGTGGTAGGGCAGAGGAGAGGAGGAAAGGGAGGACAGCGTCGCCATCGCTGACCGAGATGGCGCGGGGTGCGGGAGTTCGGCTTGCGGCAGTCGGCTGGGCTGGGGAGCGCCTTGGCCGAGAGGCCGGGGTGAATAGATGGGCCTTGGGGCGCCCTGGCCGTGCCGTCGGCAGAAGGGGGAGGCTGCAGAAGCTCCCTGCGGCAAGGAGCCGCACCATCCTGTGTGCACCCGGTGTGGTGCGAAGCCGCTACGCTAATCCAACCAAAAGATCTGGGTTTATGTTAAGCAGCATGTACATTGCACCCTTTATCCCAGCCGTTATCTGAGGGAGTGGAGCTAGGTGCATGTAACCTGTAGGGAGTAAAGCTGTAGTCATGCTGGTTTTAAGGGCATGGCTTTCTAGGTAACTACAGCAACATGGGTAGCTGGGGAAAGACAGGTTTTCTGGCGCTTGCCCCCTTCTTTGGCACCTCTCCATGTGCATCTCTAAGGATCTTTGGGGATGAACAGCGACTTCCAAGTTTGTTAGACAAGGAAGTGTTGGATGGCCAAGGGAGAGAGGGAAGTCCCAGGTACTCCGAGTGTGAGTTTAGAAATGGAACTGTCTCAGTAGCACAGGAATACTAAATATCCCATGAAATGCTTCACAAGATTAAAAAACTTGCATAGGCAAAATACTGCCTCCACTTCCTCAGCTTTGTGCTTGGCTGCCACCCTTCTACTCCACGCTCCTCTCTGCGAAGAGGCGTTCATGGAGGATAATCTCTTCTGAACTCCTCAAGAATAAGTAGTTCTTGTCTGAAGTGTGAACTCAGCTCCCACAGAGAAAATACAAGGCAGCACCCTGTTTCTACAGAGATCTGTCTGAAGAGGCCTTTTCCAGGCTCTTTATCAGCCCCAGCTTCAGCAGTTTACCTCTGGATTAGCGCGGAGAGATGTAACGCAGGTGTGAGATGAGAGTGAAAGAGATCTGTCCTCCTCAGACTGTGCAGATCTAGTCAGATGTCACCGCGTGGTTGCACGACAATCAATGTGGCCTGTCAGAGCAACACTGTACGGGCCTCGGAGAGGTTTGCTGGTAGCAGGGACTTGGCATTCCTGACCCGCTGAACAAATACCAGCCATGATCTTTACTTTGGCACTGAATGTGTGAAAGCATGACTGCAGGAGAATCCAAGTGAAAACCCAAGGGTGGTGTCTGATTGGGAGCATACCTTGGGATCTTTCAGGACATGGGAGGCACGCAGGGTGCATCGTGTTCTTTGGAAATACTACACAGGCACACAGAAGTCTTACTCTGGGATCTTGATTTTCACCTGGGAGGACAGGTCAGTGACTCTGAACTCAGAGTGTTTACCTCCCTGGTACTAACAGACAAGTGCCACTGTTACCGTGTTTTTGGCCTTTGAGATAAGGGGATTTTTCCTATAGCTGCAGTTCATCCCTTGCCCTAGGGCCCAGGTGTACGCAGTACTTTCTTTACGTGCTCTGCTTCAGATGCAAGGCCTGTAGCTTCATGTTTCTGGTGGCAGAAGAAGGAGTTGCTGCTTGAATATTTTCTCCGTAATAGAGTCAATCAATCACCCATAAACTTTATAGCATGAAGCACTGAAGAATGTTTTGCCTCCTAGCACCTGAAAATTAAAGGCATTGCAGAGATTAAAATCTCTTCTTTTTCAGACTCTGACAGACTTAGGGTGGCACAGAAGGACTTGGGTTGGTGAAGTGTTTTGCTGAGCAAACGGAAAGAGCCAACTTCCTCGTAAAACCCCAGCCATTGGCGGTGGAGTCTCACTGGCAGGTGTAATAACTGAAATAACTTCAGTCTGACATCTCTGCAAACAACAGAAAACAAATGAGCGGCATCCCTGTTACTTTGCTAAACTGACACTGAAGTTGAGGAAGAGGTTTTGGTAGCAGAGATGTTGTCGTTGTGGCTATTTTTGCTCTTACTCAATTTTTCATGCATTGAGCATTTCCTTCATAAATAGTCTCAAAAATGGTCCACTGTTGGGATATTCAGTTAAGACTTCTTTAGTATTGTTTAGCCTTTATGAGAAATAAGTAACCTTCTTTCACTGGAAACAGCATGTAAGCAGCTTCATAACAATTTTAAAATGGAAAAAATACATTTGGTCTTCCCCCTTGGAGGAACAGTTCCTTCATTTAGATTATATGTTTTTAGATTTTGTCTGTGAATGCACTATGATTACAGATGCAGAAAATAATTGAAGTAGGGTCAAAATGCATACATTTTGTATTCCATTATGATGACTGTGGTTACTTCTACTGCTGCAGTAGCTGTGAGGAACCACAGCCAGGGTTGGAGTTTCACTGTATTGGATTCAATGCAGACCTAGGAAACAGCCCTGAAAGGAGTTCTTCTTTATCAGTGCAGAACTTAATTTAAAATGTGACATGTGTCTCCTGAACTCTTAGGCCTCACAGTTTCATTTTTCCTGTTATAGGCAGCCATTATGAAAAGTCAAAGCTGTGGGGAGAGCATCAGGCTCTTAAGTCTGGTGAAGTCTATAGACTTGGGAGCAGACAGCAAACTCCAGCTGGTCTGTTTGCTCAACAGGAGACCTGAATGAGGAGCGCAATGAGAAGGCACGCAAGATACTGTGTGTGCTGTTTTATTTGATATAAAGTGTAGCAGCCAAAGGTGAAGGCCAGAGCTGGATCTTATGGGGTGCCATCTCCTAATTTGTATGCCATGGATGTGAATACATCCCTATCACAGATCCATGTCTGTGGTGTACTGGAGAAGGATTAGACAAAAACTGTTCTTTTGCAAATTAGAAATATAATTCTACTTTGGGGCTTAAAAATGGGTTCCCTGAGTAGATAACCTAGGTCAGTAGTGTGCTGCAAGGAGGGAGGGAGGGAAGGAGGGAGGGGGATTAATATCCAACATTTGTTGGTAGTGAAGCCACTGGCTGATGTTATCTTACTAACAAAAACAGGTTGGAATGAAAGAGCAGTGTACTGCACTCAAATGTATGTAATGTCTTCATTGCATATGAAGAGATATGCTTAATTAAGTGTGATGACTTACCTGCAGATGCGTCTCATCTCATAGAAAATGAAACTGTCTGTCTGCTGGGAGCACTGGGTGACTGTGGCATGCAAAGGAAGAAAGTCAGAGACATATCTTGGTTGTACAACATTTTTGGTTGATGGTTCAGGAAGTAACAGATGAAACATACTACTGAAGTACCACTACAGTGCTGGGTACCAGCAGAAAAGCCAGGGTATCCACATGCCTTTTTATAACACAGCTGACTGCAGAGTTATACCAACAGAAGTTGGGAATAAGCAAGAACAGATTTTAAGTCTTAGGCTGTTAACTGTTTGGAGGTATCTTTTTTGTTACAAGTGCACACACCAGTTCAAGCCATTATCACAATATAATTATATACTTAAAAAAATTATCAAGAACCGTGGTTTTGCAGATTGTACTATCAGCTCATTACTGAGCCATTAAAAAACTGGTTCCAGCAGCAGAACTATTAATGAGTTTGTTTCTAGTAGCGTGTGCTTTGTGATTACTTGGCGCTCTGCCTCACTTTAATTAAGATTTTAAATTTGCATATTGCTATTCAACCATATGTTGCACTAGTGTTTACAAAGGTGAATAGATTTTACTGTCTTCATTTTATAGGTCAGGACATGGTGTCACTTTGGGGTCAAGTGACAAGACTGAAGCCACCCAACCCCTGAAGCAGTCTAGATCTGTTGCTCAACCTGCAGGGTGGCATTTCCTCTGTACAACTGAGAGAATGATTGGGTGGACATTGACAAACCTGGAACAAAATAATTACAATCAATGTTATTCAGTAGAACTATAGTACCCGGTTTAATGTATTCATTAAGATTTGTTGCAAAGATCACAGAAAATATTCATATCTGTGGAAGTGCAGTGGCCAATTTAAAAATGTACATTTGACAGGAAAATGATCAAAGTAATTGAAGTGATTTCTCAGAGTCTTGAAGAAAAAAAAAGATAATCACATAATAAGAAACAGTATTGTTCCTCCTATCACACTTTCTTTGTATTATCAGCAATTATTTGATGTTCCAATCTTGAAAGTCTTATGAATATGAGCAGTCATGAGTAGCATGAGCAAAGTTTGCTGAAACAAATGAGCCTGAAAAGGTCAGATCCCTGCCTTGAATAAATAGGTATAGATGATAATGCTGCTGTTTAGTCTCCTAGGTGTGGCGTGCTGCATAGAAGTGCAGCAACTCTTTGCCATGGTTTGGGTTTTTTACCCAGTTTTAAATGAAGTGTCCTTATTGCTGTCCTTCCAGTTCTACTTACTAGTGCATTTTTGTAAGCTTTTTGCTCTGTTTTATGAAGGTGGAAGGTTGACTGAGTTACGAGTTGGGTGTGTGTTCACCCACTTTCATAGCGTCTAACCTCTGAAGAAAATTGTTGGCATGGGAACCTTCCCCAAGAGATTGACATTTAAAATAACAAGGTTTGCTAAGCACGAAGTCACTCCTCAAGTCTATCTCTACCATGCCTCCGTTTTTGTTATGAAATAAAACATTAACATTATCAGATTTACAGATCTACACAGCAAGAAGTCCTTTGATAATTTTGAGGTTACAAAGAAAGCGAGGATAAAACCCAGACCTGTAAGGGCACTGAGCACCTCTTTCCTTGCTTTTGTCTCCCAAGGGGTCTCTGCAGAGCTGAGTACATACCTTCCATCAGTTTAATTAGATATTCAGCTCCCTGCTCTGCTTCCTTATTCTTCCCAGTGGACTGATGAGACACCCAAGCATTTGGAAAATCAGGCAGGTATCTCCATACTTTGTTACAGCTGTTTAATTACTGGGTTATAGATAAGCAAGTGCTTTCAGGTACGCTTGGTACCTCCCAGAGGTGGCAGCGTAACAATAAAACATGCCATGATTTGTCTTAAGGTCTAATAAATGGTCTGATCATTGCTAGCTGTTAATCAGGAGAGCCAACAGATTGCCACTGGTCCTCAAGTTGTGCATATCACAGTTGTGACATGTCAGAGACTCTTTTTGCTGTTTCTGTGTTTATTCCTGCAAATGAAAAGACAAATATGAAACAAAGAGTTGTAAAACATGTGTGGGAAAACTCAAGAAGTACCTTCATTTCAATTCTGAACTACAAATCACCCAAATAAGAAGTAAGAAAATATTGACACTGCTAAGAAGTGAATACTTTACGACCCTATGGCTTTCTAATGCTGTGCCTGATCTCTGCCTGATTGCTCCATACCTATAGCTGGTATATTGCGGTGACAAAAGGAACATTCAAAAGTAAAGGAAGCCATATGGTTTCACGAACCCTGGACTCAACCCTCTGAACACTCTCAAATACAGTCCTGTACACAACTAGATCTAAATTCTGCACAATGGTTTTGTACCCTTCTTCTCTATGTGGAGTATAGTTTCTTTCCTTCCCCCCATTTTTCTAATCAAACCCTATACTTCATTTAATCCCTTTTTCTCTTCAAGAAAAGAATAAGAATAATATCAGTGATGATGAGAATGATGATGGGATAATTCATTACTTGCACTGCATAGCACTGACTCACTACGGGAATGCAGTTAACAGTCTGTAGAAGACACAGAACTCATTTGTTGGAAAGAAGTAACGTGATTGCTGTCCTTGCTTAGGGGACATCCCAGTACAACATTTTGACATCCTGTGGAGCAGGCAGAGGCTGGGTGCCAGAGGTGGTGTGTGCGGTCAGCCCGAGCTCTCGTGGTGGGAGCTGCGGCTGTGCAAGGTCCTGCCACGGGTGATTTGGAAATTCTTGTTGTGCTGCCGGGAAGGGGCGTAGGAGTGCAAAAAGGTGGTTGTAGGCTTGGTGTTACAAGGGCTTACAGAGTTTTTAGCTGCCATGCAGTGCACTCCGTGACTTTGCAGTTCTGCAATCCTTTTCCCTTCATTAGTCATATCCCATCACTGACCTGTCATTAACCACTTCCCATCATTAGCTACACTGTCGGCTCTGACCCTGTTTTAGAGTTCAGGCACTAAATAATGACATCCTTCTCAGCTTGTTTGGCTGTGGGTCATTTCTGAACAACATGAAGTACGTAAAGTAAAAAATAAAAAAAAAAAGAACTATTTCGGAGTAGAACCATGGAACGAGTAAAGCCTCACAAGAATGGATCATCCTTGGAAAAATATAGTGCATCATGTTCACTGTGCATTATGGGGAGTATGGGGGAAATGGTGCCATTTGTTTACTTAGACTCAAGAAAATTAATGAAACACGTAGAAAGGGAATGTTCTGACCACTCATTCATTATAAAATGACAATATGACAATCTTAATTATAAACTGCAAACATACTCTCTAAAAACACCTAATTTCTAAGCAAAACCACCCACATCAGTCCCATCTCTATACAGATAAAATCACACACCCTGGTCAGTGCTGTTCCATCCATGCTGACATCTTACAGTGTCTGGAGCAATGGTGTGGAGAGAGAATGAGTTGCCTGTAAATCTTAACAGCTCAGGAGCCAGAAGGCAAGTAAGGGCAAGTTAAACTCACTTGACATTTGGTATTTTTTAAGTCCTGTGAATTTGGGCATCTCTGTCATATTTGGAAAAGTTATGCCTTGCACCGCTGCAATAAAGTGCACTCTCTCCAAATGTGGCCTGGTGTTTTCTCAAAGAATTTGATGGGTGAGCTGGAAAGTCCCTAAGCAGCAGCTGCTTCTCTGGTTTAGTCTCATGAAAAAGTAATGAGAGGACAGGTTGGGTCTATCTCTTGCCAGCTTTTCTGCCAGACATGAGCAGCTCAGGAGAAGGAGGGTCCATGCTCAGCTGGCTCTGCTGAAACCTAGGGGTGAGCCTAGCAGGGAACCATCCTCCTCCTCCCCTGGACTTTGAGTTCAGCCCAGGAGAGAAGGAGAAGACATGATGAGGAAACAGAAAAACTTGGGTTTTATTTCCTGATTCTTTGGCCCACCACTGTAAGGGTAGATGGGGTACGGGGCTCTGCCAGCACTTATACAAGGCATGAGCTTGACTGTATTCAGGAAGAGATTGCCTTTTAGCACCATACTCCAGGCTGAATAACCAGTTTCTGTAGGAACATGCTGAGAAGATAGACCCTAAAGTACTCATATTTCTAAAATTCATAATGGTTTAACCCCTGCAAATTGACTGGACTCTAGTCTATGGTTTAATTTAAAAATTCATGGGTTTTTGCTGTTGTTTGCACTTTGAACCCTAAGTAGAAGTTCACAGAGACTACAAGCTCCTGTAGAGGCGTGGGTTTCTCTATGCTTAGTTGGGTTGCTCAGTGTTTCACCGCCAGGCCCTCCTCCAGACTCCCTTCTGGAGCAAGCCAGGTTGTTGCCCTGAAAAGGGAAGACGGTTATGAACCCAGAGAAATGAAATCACCTGGGCTAAAGCTGGCTTTGCTGTGCAGAACCCTTTCCATGTGGCATTGCATGTAAAACAGTAAAACAATAGTCTAATGGGTATAAACTTACATGAGGATTAGTATACCTAAACACGATATTCAGCAAAACTGCAAGCACAGATGCCTTTTATTCCTAATCTAACTAAGCACCAAGGACGCGAAGCATTAAACCTAATGCTCGAGCACAGATATACACATTAAAGCAAGTTTGGCTTATATAATCTCATCTCGATTCTTATTCTATTGACATGAGTATATATATGGAATAACGTGACTGGCTCATGCCAGTACGTGTAATGAGAGCTGGCCCTCCACATCCATCTTCAAAGGTAGCAGCAGCAGTTGCTGGAGGGTCATATTTTTTAATCAAGCCAGCAGATGGCATTCGTACACTTCGGGCTTCCCTGCTCCACACCTTTTGCAGCAACGCAGTATGTTTTCCCTTTATTAGGGGAGACTGAGTCCCTCACACAAGAATATTCCCAAATTGGTAAAGAACTTTGTTTTTATAAAGGTAGGAGCATCTCCTGTACGTTCTTCAACCCAATAAATTACTGGACTGTAAGCATTAGATATATTATCCCACAGCTTAAAATTTGAATTACATCTCACAGAAATAAACTACTACGTACAATCTGTCATTTCCAAAACACTTCGATGAAAGTTGGGAGGTTTCCAAGCAGCTGCTGTCTCTTACTCCTTCATATGACTTTTTCAAAGCCGTTTCATTATTCTGAGTTCTTCAGACTGAGCAGAACATACACATGATCTAGAAATCAAAGATTTTACAGGCGGAATAATTGCTTCATTTATTGAGTATTACCATGGCCAGTTTGCTCAGAGGAAAATAGCACAAAGGTGCATTAGAAGTAGTTCTTCAAAAGTGAATGTGAGACCAGAAAAGGCACTCTGTTCCCAGTTTTTCAAGGTTCACAGAAAGCAATAGGAAACAGCTGAGGTTTGACTGTCCAGCTCATTTCAGCTTGCCTGGCAATGAATCTCAACAGAAGGAATTAAATATTAAAACAATTCTGACATGACAAGGAATGCTGGTACATACTAGAAAGCAAAATGATTGATGAGCCTCGCAGAAACCAACCAAACAGATACCCAAGGCCAAACTGAGGATTTTAAATAGTTGTAAATGAAGTATGACCATACCTGTATTTCTGCCTTCTGTACATCTTCTAAAGGACACGGTAATGGGGGAGATTGAAGTTTTATAGCAATATTGGACCTAAATTATTCCTTATGTCTTTGGGAGCGAAGATTTTATTAACTTCAGTGAGTTCAAGATTAGACTTTATGTGAGCACAGCTCGGAGAGTCAAATGCCAGACTGGAAGAAGAGAAAAGCTCCCTCAAAATTCCAGAAGATCTGTGTTGGTAAACCCAGTATTATTGTAAAAGCTTTAAGTGGAAAACCTGTGATGGAAATGAAACTGAATAGTGCAATACTTGTGTATATAGCTAGATGGCTGCAATGACACACTAAGAATATCCAGATTTGCTAATTCATTGTGGATTCTACTTTTGTTTTACATTTTGCTTCATATAAAGCAATCTTTTCTGTCTTCGTTATCTTGACATTTTTATTATGTACAAACTCCATCTACTTTTGTCATCTGATTCTTCTAAATAAAGTTAATCAGTTTTAAGATTTGCATCAAATGATTTTGGGCAACGACAATTTTAAGATGAGATTGTATTTCTTTTTTAAGTAAAATGTTCAGTCTTTATTTCCTCTATGTAGCTGCTTCTTCAACTACAGAAATACAGAGAGACGTTAAAAAAATATTTAAGGGAACTACACATATGTAGAAAAATATCTTTTTTAAAAGAAATTTTCTGGCAGGCAACCTGTTTTTACCATTGTTTTATAACCTTAGAGAATATTATCTCTTAGGAACTCTTGCATTACCTTTAGGCAGTAAATTGGCACAAAAGAAAACTTAACAAAAAGATGAGAGAAGCGTTGGCGGGTGTGGGAGGGGGAACACATCTTAGTAGCTTCCACAGACATCGCAGAACTTTTTTTGGGGGGGGTTCTGTGAGTGTGTTAGTTTAAAAGATTAAAGTTTGCAATCTGCACTGAGAGGAGAGTTCTTGCTGAAGTCTGTATACCAAAGCTGGCTGTGAATTGAAGAACTGTTGTAATTAGATTACTGTAAATACAATAAGAAACTCACTCCTGGTGGTCTGGGGAGGGATGTCATAGGGCACTGGAGAATTGTGTTGGCAGGATTTGGGACAGTTTGACTGAAAGCAGAGAACACAATCTCAAAATCCTTTTAATCTTTTTTTCCCCCCAGTTCTTTGGGGATTTGTTTGTCATTAAATAACAGTCAAAAGATTAAGGAAGTATAAAATGACATTAAAGCTCACAAGTACTTCTATAAAATTATCAGTGCTAGTGTAGTCTTCAGCAGGGATCGCTTCTGCCAAGACTTTCTAGAGGCAGGCAAAATTAAAAGAAAAGAAGCAAGTGGGCACAAAAGCAAACCCCGCGAATGTGGGCTGGAATACCGCTTTTCTGCTAGCGCTTCCAACGCGCAGTCTTCCAAAGTACGGCGGCGGCTGTTGCTATGTGTCTGGTCTCAACAAGCTTAAACTTTGCATGGCCCATGCTAAACTAATTTGAGTCAATTTGTCTACATCATTTCAACAATCGTTCTGTGCATTTTGAATCGTACATACAACACTGCATGATAAAGGCCCACCGAGCAGATGCCGACTGCTCATTCTGCCGTGGTCTAGCTGTTGCTAGTTCTTCACCATGGTTTCTCCATATCCTAGTGACAATGTTAGTTTTTCGATGGTGAGGTTAAGTCTGTGCCTGGCTAGTTAAGACTTTTCTTTACAGAGGACAGCTCCTATAACAACTGCCAGCTCTAAGCATGACCTTTAAAAATGAAATGAGGGAGTGTTAACTGGAGTATTTTTTCTTTTTTAATCTCCCAAGGGAGTTCAAAGGAATACAAGGAGATTTTGCAAGTAAAGTTTTAAGCCTGCACAAGAAAGGGACACCAATATCAGAACCTCTTATCCCAGGAAAGCTGATCTAACCTGCTTACAATTAAATAGTTTCAGTGTAACGGGTTTTGACTCATTTGTAAACATGTACTTTGTATGACAGTTTTATTTTTGAAACTGAAATCAAACAAGAATAAAGAATTAAAGCAGCTCCACTCTGCAACTACGTAATATAACAGGGCTGATCTGCAGCTGGTGCAAATCAGTATAGCTGCAGAGGGAATTAGCTGCGTTATCCCATTTTCTACCAGCTAAGGATTTAGTCTTTGAGAGTGGAGCATCATCTTTGGAAAACTCCAGTCTGATTTCATGAGTAAAAGAGCAAGAAGGAGCAGTAAAAAATATACCACATTCTCATGTATGATAAATCTCTGCAAGAGGCGTTAAAATCCATGTGTTCTGTAGGGAGAGAAAACCTATAATTAGCGTTTTTATTATTCTTGGATTGGCTTGATAGTTTCTCTGCAAGCCTCTGCTGAAAAAGGATTACCTGGTAAGTCTTGCCAATTTGGAGCCCTGTATAACTCCAGGGACAAGCTAGCTGGTTTTCTCTCTCTAACAAACTGTTGAGGATTTTTTGCTAGACCCACTAAATGTGGCAGTCATTTTCCTATAGCAAACTGGGATAACTTTCAGTTTTGACCGTGTTTCCAAAACAACATAACTCTGCCCAAATTGCAAAATCTGAGTTGAAATTAAACCTTAGTGTTTTGGGTTTTTTTTTCTTTGTTCTTTTTTTTTTTTAAACTAAGACAGTTAGCCCCTCTGCGATAATCAAAGTTTTATTCTGGTGAAGAAGAAACAAGGATATATTGCCTAAGGCGTCACTTTTTCCCTCTCACAGAAAAATGACAGTGAAAATCTTTCAGTGAGGTCCGTGTTTTGGGAGATGTTTCAATACAGAGGCATTTTTTTAGTGTTTGCTCTCCAAATGATAAAACCAGAGAGATGGAAAACATGGGCAGCTCTAAAAAAGAGCTCAGTGGCTCTTTTTTAAATTCACATCTTCCAGGCATGTGTTCATCGCACTCTGATTTTAATTTTAGGGCTCAAAATAAAGTTCAGTACTTTATTCAAATTCAAATGAACTGTGCTACGCTCTGGCAGCCTCTAAGGATGTGGCAGGCCTGCAGCCCCTCAGAAAGTGGAGAGTTCAGCAAGAGCTTGCAGACAACCCTGGCTGCCCTAGGGCAAAGATATTCTAAAAATCTCTCTTTTTCGGGCAAGTTGAGCAGAGCGAAAGTGGACATGAAGACCTGAGATGGTCCTTCCTGCAGTGCTACAGCTAATAAAGATGTGGCAGAGGGCTGCGTGTTAGAGAAGGTGGGGCTGAATTTGGGTTGCCTGCTGATGGTGGTGCTGTAGGTGTGCTACAGCATTATGGTAGTTCCTGAATTTTGGGGTGGGGACAGACACACTAGATGCAGATGCCGGGCCAGAGAGCTGAGCTCCCATACAGGATCCAAGGGGACAAACTATCTGCCACTGACGATAGAGTCAGTCACTTAAATAAAAACAAGCTGATTGCAGAAAGATTTATCAAGAGGCTTTGAAAAGCAGTATCAGGAATAAATCTGAATCTAAACAACATGGGTTTATAAGATAAATGTGGCAGATGTTGAGTGCCCAAAGCTAGAAAAGGAGCTGGATACTGCAATGATTGTTGGACACCTCAACCCAAAGTGCCACCTGCAGCTCTGGCGTGAGCCTTGACTCCCTTTGTAAAGCCTCTGGGAGTCACAAAAAATGAGGATCTGCCTACATTTTTCAGTGGGGTAACTGAAGGTGTGTTAAATCCCACCCTCTCCTGGGCATAGGTGTCATGACAAGTACAACTGGTCTCATGGTAGAGCAGTATTACCCATCTTCCTGAGGCCATTTTTGTCCCCATGTGTACAGTGCAGTTCAGCATTGCCAGAACAAGTCTCCGTCCAGCCAGGTATTCTCCTAAAACAGGTGCTTTTCTTTCAAAATGTTGCTTAATAAACAAAACGCTTCTCAGTGAGTACTCCCTTTCAGACAACTGATGCTCCTGTAGTCAGTAAAGATGTTCATGCCAATAATTAGAGAAGTCATCTGAGCAACCTTCCCCTCCAAGAACTACCTGGGCACAATTTTTACCTTATTTATAATGCTGTTTTCCCCAGCTTAATTTCCCAGACAGTAGGTGCACGGAGAGGAGAGCAAAAGTAAATTAACATAGAGGAGTTAGCCATTAATTGTCAACCCACAAATTATGGGTTTCTTGAGGGAAAGGTGTCAGGTCTTCAGCTCTCTGCTGGCAGCCTGTGGGACCCAACTTGTTCAGTCCCCAACTTACCCCTTCTCAAGTGGGAACAATCACAAACGTCAGGACGGAAAAAGCAAAAATTTGCCAGATTTGTCTCAGAAATGGAAGAGATCCCTGTAGGGAGCCACGGGCCGCCAAAGCCGGTCTCAAACGATGCTTTGTTCAGGCAGCTCCGGCAGGAGCAGCTCTGTGAGAGTGCCAGGGAAGCACTGGCCTTGCTCTCTGCTCTGGGGATCAGCCTCTTCAGCAGGCTGGGAATACAAACTATGACAGGGCAAATCTATCCCTAGTAAAGAAAATAAAAGTAAGGCGCTAAGAATGGACAAGGTTAAAGGCACAGGTTTTGGGCGCTTAGTTTCCAAATAGAGATACAGCTGATGGAGGCACCTAAAAGAGACTTTTCAAGCATTTTATTCAGATCTGGTGAGGGCAGCCAGAGTTGGATCACACATGGACACGGGGCTCCTCAGCTTGTTAAGTGACCTGAGGGGAGATGCAAGATCCCCAGGCCAAAATGCTTTGGATCTGGGGGAGCCCACCATGGCCACTAGAGCAGGGAGATCAGACCTTGTCCAAGGCACTGAAATTTTTGCCATGAGCAAAGATTTTGGCAGCGAGCCCTCTCAGTAGCCTGGCAAGGTTTAGCTTTAAGCTGTGGGCAAGTTCTTGAAATGCTTTTCTGCCAATGTCACAGCCAGCTTGCTGCAGGCCAGGCTGCCACTCGGAGGCCACAGGGAGATCCGAAGCTGGGATGAGGGAGAGGGATGAGCCCTAAGTCTCCAAATCACAGCCAACTTACCTCAGGGCTCATGTGTGAGCACTGTTGTTGAGGTCCCTGTTGAGGAAGCTCTCCTGGCTGGGAGAAGGTTATCCAGCTGTTGGGCATCTTGGCTGCTCACTGTGTGAAGTAGGGGCAGGAGCCTCCTAGGAGCTCCTGGTGTGGATCCTCATGGGAGAGGTGGTCCAGCGCCAAAAGAAAAATGAGACATCAGCCCTTGGACCACGGTTCTTCAGAAGCATTATAATCACAGGGACAAATGGAGATGGTTCCCCTTTCTGCCAAAAAATGAAAACGTGATGACCACCTATGAAAAGGGAATTTGTTTTCACGGGATATTGCTCTTCTAAATGAAAATGCCTGCTCTGAAACTCTCACAGAAAATTGTTTTTTCATCAAAGTTGTTCAACTTACCCTACCTAGTACCTTCACTGTGATGAGTAGCAACTTGTTACATGAGCAGTACCACTATCTCTACAGGCAGAACCATGACGAACAGATAGTGCTGTTTTGAGTAAATCGAGTTACCAGAATCTGGTTTTATAAACCAACAATTTAACCAGTTGGTGCCATGCACTTTTTGTCATACAATGATCATAAACCCTGCAGCTCTTGCATAATAAGGCTAGAGTGCTAAGATTTTTAATATTTTTAAGATGCTTGGGCCTGGGCTAAATGTGATACTGTGCCTTATCTGGGGACCAAAGCACTCCTAACTCTTCCTAGGACTTGCAGAGCAAATCGCTTGTGTTGAAAATCCCAGACTAACCAAAGAATCACTGTTGCAGTTAGTGATGACCAAAGCCAAGAAACCAAACAAGGTGGGAGACTCCAGAAAATGCTCCATGTTTAATGCTGAGGGGATGAAGGAAGATGGGGGAAGGGTGATAGTGCTTTGAGGCTGCTGGAAGGGAAAGAAAAAGTATTTTGCCCCCAAATGGTCAAAGCCAGGGCCTTCTACTGGCCACTGCCACTGCCTTTTCCTGGACCAACAGTCTAAGTCGGTTTTTAGAAAAAATGTATCTGTGGAATTTGAAATTCCCCTCGGCATTTCTTGCTCTCAATGCTAAGTTTTGGCAGGATGCGGTGCTGTTCCCAAGTGCCGGCCAGAGTGTGTCCAGCACACTACAGCAAATGTGTTTTTTGTGCTACATGCTGAGCACCAACGCTGGTCTTATTAACGCAAACAACCCCTCATATTTGAACTGTGTAAACTGCTTCTAACAGCTCCTTTCCCCTCTTTGTTCAAACAAACAATGGCCTTTGGAAATTTATTTTAATGCTGCCGAGACCAAATTGTTATTTAATTTAGGAAATGAATAATTCTCCCTTCCAAATCCCCTTTAGCTCTGCATGTATATTACTTAATAGTTTATCTATATGCCTATCAAATTCTTGCTCCTCTGAAAGAATACAATGAGCGGCCCTTTGCTTGTGCGGCAGATTAGGAGAGGGAAAGGGGAATACGGTTCCTCCATTCCCATCTTGCCATACAGAGAAAGAACGCACTTTGGTTTTCTGTGGACCTGTTTGCCAGCTTTTTTGGCCATGAGATACCAAATTTGGAGCTGCTGCTGGGAAGACATTTGTGATGAGGAATGTGACATGGGAAACATGCCCAGAGACCTGCCCTCCCTCCTGCAGGTGAAGAGCAGCCCTGGCCCTGGCAGCACAAGCTGAACGTGAAAGCTGAGTGCTCAGCTCCAACAGAGAAAAGCCCCGTGGTCCCTGCAGCCCTCCCAGGTGCTATTAGAGCTCCCTCCTCGGGGAGCCATCATGAAGAGAGTGCCTAGGCAGACACCGAAGGAGCAGAGGAGAGTGAGGCGCAGAGCACCCTCACGGGCATTAGACCCCCTTGGCACGGATGGGAACACGTTATCTCAGCCTCTTTGCAAACTTGGGCATCAGAGCATGCATTACCGTGTGTCACATTTCTAGGGCTTTTTCAAAGCCAGCAATGGCACCGTCCCCTCACGTCACTACGCTTCCTGAAGGCCCTTTACTTTCATGATTTCTGCAAGAAATTTCTTGACAGCTTTCTTCAGGAGTGAGCAGGGATAGCTTTTATGTATATTATATACATATATATAATATACATATTATATACATATATATAATATACATATTATATGTGTGCGTGTATACACACACACACATTATATACATACATATATTTATATGCTGTAGATACCGGGATTGTCAAACCCAACATTTTTCAGAGGTGCAGGCTCTCCATGGCAAGGAGCACTGTGAGCTGTTGGACCTCACTGCGTGCTCTCTTTTGACACAGCCCTGTGACTGCACGTCGCCAGCGCAGAAGCACTTCTCTTCCCAGAGGACCAATGTGCTTCTTCACCCTCCGCCACCATGGCCAAGGTGGATGCCCAGGCTGCAGTGAGGTTAACCTGCCCTCACATAATTGGGCCTGATCAAATGCCCACACCGGCCAGTGGGACTCCATGGCCTTTGAGTTGGGGTCCTGTGGATGAAGGTAGGCAGGAGGGGGTGGCAGTGCTGGCCCAGCTGAATAACCTCTCTGCCTGCCTGGAGGGGAAAAAGAAAAAAAGTTTATTAGGAGATTAATAGGGTGAATAGAGAGGGTGGGCAACCCAGGTCAGCTTGGTGAGACCTGGTTGACTTGAATATGGAACCTACGTGGCTGCGGGGGCTTCCCTTAGTGATGGGTCAGGAATCTTGCATCATCCTTGGCTTTACAAAAATTAGCTGTGGGGCTGATTGCAGTGGAAAGCAGCAGCTGGGTTGTTCTGCAGGTATTTCAGGTATTATTAGCCTTGAGAGCGTGAAAAGGTGCCTACATGGGACCCAAGCAGCATTGGGGGAGCCTGCTGGGTACGGACAACACTTCAGCCGCTGAACTGCAGAATTTTCCTCATCTTTTCTCTTTTGCCTCTCCAGCTTCTCTTCAGTCTCAGGCTCACTTCTGGATTCATTCAGCCTCATTCCCCAAATCCTCAGATCTACAGAAAACATTTTCCAAGGCTTCTGCCTTTTTATTTTGTAATTTTAAAAAGGGACTTTCAAATAATTGAAACCATGACATAATACTAGAGGGTATACAGTAGGACCTACCATGTCAAATTATAAATAAACTGAAAGCATTTAACTTTGAGAACAAACACCCCCATCACTCCCCCCCCCTTCACCCTGCAAAAGGCAGCATTAGAAACATTCTTGTATTTAGGTAAAAATGTGAGGCCTAAGCAGTTAAAAGGCAATGTGCTCTAAAGCTTCCCTAATCTATTTTCCTCCAATTCTTTCCACCTCTAAGAAGCTTGTGGAGTTAGTTGCCGATTAACATTCAGGAAGATTGTACTCTGTCTCCAGTTCATTGCTCTCTTGTTGGCTTATTGTTATTCAGAGCCCATTTATTGTAGATGAGCCATTCATTTTCCTCTAATTGGATGGGATTGGATTTCACTTTCATTGTTGGATGCATTGAAAACCCGGGAGGGGCTGCGGGGATCAGCCCAAGGCTGGGGAGATTTAACTCAGCACAAAGTTTAGGTTGCAACTGAAAGAAGCTGCAATTTTTTTTTTTTTTACGTGCAAATGCCTCATGGCTAGATTTGCAAGGTCTCCCTTGTGATCTCAGACACCTTATTGTGTAACTTTTACTTTTGGTATTTTTATACAGTTCCTCACCAAAGCACTCATCACACAGGGATTGCTAGGAAGATTTCTCAGCGTCAGAAACCCAGTGAGGGCTTTGCACCAATGTCTCTCCTGTCAGGATCCGACTGGCTTGCTGCCTCTCTCAAATGTTTGGATTAAATCCTTTCACAGTGCCCAAATCCTGCACTGTAACGTCCTCCCCTGCAAATCTGCTCAGATTCATTTGGGGTAATACAGGGATCTGCAAGCAGAAGGTAATTTGGAGACTGTGATCTGCCGTTATTCGCACTGCAAATTGCTCCAGCAGCTGCTGCATCCCCACCTAAGGGCAAGCGGAAGGCTGAAGAGTCTGCCCAGCGCTGAGCCACAGCCCAGTTTTGTGGTAGACACACAAGCCTGGACCAAACCCATGTCTCCCACCCATCTCATAACGCGCTCTGAATTGCTGGCAGCAGAGCTAAAAATACACATGGGCACCCGCACATCAGTGTGCATGTCACTCAGCCGGCGAGTCACTGTGCCATGTGGGAGCCCCCTTCCCAGTCAGAAATACGGAACGGCCATGGTCACGGCATGGGCAAGGACAGCACAGCCACTCTGGGCTCCTGGACTGTAGCATCTCTCACCTCACCAGACAGGTCCGGGCGGCAAGGAGGGAAAACAGCCCTCATCCCCTCAGAAAACCACACCTGCCAAAAGCAGGTCTCAGGATTTAACTACCTGAATTAAAGGCAGTATTAAAATTAAAGTCAAGGATTTAACTGTCTGAAAAATAGGTGTCTGATCCACTGCAGGTTGCTCTGGAGTCAGTGGAGAGATGGGCACCAAGGGAGACCTAGCAATGCCTCCCAAGATGGGTCTCACAGATGGGATGAGCTGCTCTCTGGAGCCAAGAAGCAAGGAGACACCTACCTTAGATGCAGCCCTGAGCAGTAGTTCAACCCCTAAATGTCTCCAAAGCATCCCTAAACTCACCTCTAAACGTCAGCTGGCAAGGTAAAGCCAGGGGCTGTCTTTCTGGGAGAGAAGGTAGAGGGAGAGGAATAGGAGCAGGGAGGCAGTATGGGCAAAACTACTGCAGTGTGTTGGAAGGGTTAACATCTGGCCTCCTGCAGATGTGTGTCTTATGTGGACCTGGGGGCTGGCTGAGCTGGGGTATTTACATGGGAAATTCTCCAGCAATCTGCAAGCGTGTACTGCAGCCTTTCCCTCGGTGGGGACCCATTTTGCACCTCTCTTTTCTTCTAGGGCTCGGATTTTCATTAAACAAGTAGGAGTGTCATATCTCTGACACCTTTACTGTGCTGACAGATGTTTTAAGCTGCCCAGCAGGTTTAAAAGCTACCAGAGGGGGCACAGGGAAAGGAGGGAAACAAATGTATACCTACACACAGTGACAGTGTGATCAGAAAGCAGGTTATTAGAATGATGAAACAATTATCAAATAAATTGTTGAGAAAGACCCTTTGCTCATGCACAGAACCAGCAAAACTTGTTTCCTACAGATCTGTGCCCAGCTGCTGAGAGCACCTAAGAGGGTGCCAGCTTGGCTCAAAACCCTACCTGCAGTAAGGTATGTATTCATTTCTTTTTTTATGTGGATCCTCTGGTGTTTTATAAAGGTTAAGTGCACACTTGAACTCTTCCTTCTCCTCTTCCTGTGTCCTTTAGTTACATTTTAGGTGACTTGATACCTCTGAGAAATCCACCCATCGCCTACACTTGGTGGAAGGAGACCAGCCAAGACCACAAGAGCCCAGGAGGGAGGCAGAGGGACCCATGCACCAGGTGGGCTGAAAATAAGAGAATTAACACCAGTCCCAAAGACCAGGCTCTGGCTGAGACACAAGATATTTAAGACATTAACCATTAAAACTGATAGACCAAGCAATGAGGACTGTGCAAATGTGCCTGAAATTTAAAAGTATTAAAAACAAGAGGTAAAATTTGACCTGTTGCTTGCTGGGAATTTTTTGTTTAAAAGGACTATAGGAGGCACTATATGTAAAAGGCTTTGACATGAAGACCTGCATTAGAGGTAATGGTACAGAGCACAGACATTTTGAGGGCCTTCAGCCCTACAATAGCACATGACACAGCAATGGCAGCTCAAGCCTGGCTGTCCGGATTCAAAGGCGAGTTGACCAACCGAAGAGCTTCAGGCGACAACAAGCCCACCAGACCTCACAGTCTGTTGCTTCAATGCCCAATTAATCACATAAAATATTATTTTGGGTTTTTTTCAGCTTCATTAAATAAAAGTTTTATATACCTTCCTCTTACAGAGATACTTGGTGGTTGTCAACCTCTGGCTCTTGGTGGTTCTTAGGGTCTCCCGGCACCTATTAAACCATCTGTGAATGATAATTAAACAAAGCAAGACTATGAGCTCAACAGCCACTATCCCAGGTTTGCACCTCCCCTGGAAAATTGTGGTGGTCTGCAAAGCAAAAATTACAAAAACCATCTGCTCTGGCTCCCACAGAGCCTCCCCTTGGCCTTCCTCTGAGTGTGCTAAGCAGCACGATCATAAATCATCTCACTGGGTTTTTCAGGCCTCTGCACATACATGGGTTATGGGTCCTGAAGCTGGCCACAGTCATGGTCTCACCAGCACCATACGGAGGGGATCAACTCCTTATGGGTAATGGTGCTTTCCCGCATTCCCTGTGCAAGGGATTGTGGACCCTCTGCGTAACTCATTGGCTTTGAGCATTACAGACCATCTCTGTGCTACCTCCAGCATTTTCAGGTTGTTTACCAAATCACAGATACAGATATTGAGTCCCCCAGGGCTATAGGACTTCCAGGAACCTATCGGACATTTTCCTTTGGATGGTGTTCTCCAACAGCAGTTACAGCTTAGATGCTGCTGGGCTACTTACGGTCATGCTATATGCACTGCTCCAACTTTAGCATTACTTTTTCTCATAACGTTACTTCTTACTTAAGCAGGAACCATGCACTTCCACCTTTAACCCAACTTCAGGAGAACCTTTGTCTGTAAAATCGTATCAACCCACATCAGTGAACGTCTCAATTGTATCACACACTCAGTGTTCAGGTATTTTTCTGTTGTTTTTCTCCATTTTTTCCCAACTATCAATTACAAAGAGGCAGTGGGACTCGCACAGCAAGTCGCCATCACAGGCAAGGAAATTTGCTTCCCAAAGTCAAAACAGGGCAGCATCAGAGAAACCAAAGTGCGGGCGGGGGACCTCTTACCACTTCTGTCCTTGGGCACAGCTACCTTTCAGTTTTTCCTCTTGCACATCAGCCACACCAAACTCCACTCTTCTCTAAAGAAAAGCAAAGCCAAACTGCTCATCCCACAGACACAGAAATTCTGGGAGGTATTGACCTCTACTGATGCAATGGCTTTACGAAGTGAAATCTAGCAGGAATAGTAAAAATTATGGTCTTTTTAAACGCTTCCAAACAATTACAGAAGGAAATGAGAATTTTCTGTGCCATTTTAATGTCCTGCTGTTTTAGTAAAAATTGGACGTGACTGTTTTATTTCATTTCAGGATTTTTGCCGATTTCCTGATTTCGCCTTGTCTTTGATTACTTATTTTTCCTTTCTCCCATTCTTAGAGAATTTGCAGAGGTTGAAAAGAATACATGCACAAAAAAATTGGGAAACTGAGAAAACAGATAACCCTTTTTTCCATCTGGCTACCTTTTCCAGATGTTTTTGAATGGGAGCAACCAAGCAGGCAAAAAAGGCCTTGAATGAAAAAAAAATAAAATGTTAGAGGTGGGGAATGAAAGAAGTGGCAAGGCAAAAGAGAAGATCAGACAGCTCCTAAAGGCAGAACATTCCACCCCAGACTCCACCTCCTCACCCTCTGACTGCAGAAGCAGAGGTTCTTCGCAGGGTGACTGGCTCTCCTGACCTTGCCTGCTGCCAAGCCTTTATTTCCCAGAAAGCCTCTTTCCAGGCCCAAAACAGGTAGCAGGAATGTTTGGACCCTGGTTCTCACCAGGTGGGTACAGGAGCTATGGTGACACTGATGCAGCCTTACCCATACTCTTAGCATGCCTCTGGGAAACACAAGACATACTTACAAAGGCATTTTTGCCTTAGGCTGGGAAAAACTGTCCATATCTTCCATAATCGTCCAAGAAATGACAATGAACAAATGGCTCCCTGTCACTCGTTATTTTATTATGGGTTTGCGTCCATGCAAACATGCTGTGTCATGACCTGGGAATGAAAACTGCCTGATTCTTGCAGGTTTGCACCTAGGATTGTTGTTTCCTCACTACAGTAATTCAAGTTCCCCATCTCTACACCTGTTACAACTCTGTTGCACCTCTCGCCATGCCTCAGGAAGGGCCCCAAGCCTTTCCATGATGTGCCCAGGTCCCCACAGCCCCTTGCGGGGACAGCCCGGGGGGTTTCCACCTCCCAGCTGGGTGTTTGAGGGGTCCTTTCTATCTGAAGCACAGGGCTAGGTCCTAACATACATCGCTATGAATAAAAAAAGACAGGCCAGTCATTAACAAATGACAAAGCCACCACAATCAAAACATCTAGTTACATCCTTGGGGTATGTCAACTCTGGAGAGGACAAGTCTTGCTGTCAACTCAGCTGCAGCGCTGCCAGGGTGGTGAGGACAGGCCAGCCATTACTCGCAGGGCTTCCTGTCAACCACGGCCCTTCTCCCGCTGCCATCCCCGGCTTGCTGGGGCATGGCTCTCACCAGTTTTCCCCACCCCAGGGCTTGGGTAGAGCGGGCGGTCTCTGCCAGCCTCGTTTTTTGCTTGTACAGGTATGCCTGTGAAGGGCCGTGTGTGCCATGTTGTGTCAGCCACCAGGGCCTGGCTCACTACGGTTAATGGTGGGAGGCCTTGCAGGGCTGCTGGGACACAAAATGGCATTTCCTCCTACGGCTGCTGCCCCCAGGAAGGGGAAAAGCATCATTTTTTTCCATGATACCTCCCAAAGGCCAGAGAGGCTCATACCAGAGTAGCCCTGGGGGGAAAAAAACCCCTCAAAGTGGGATGTGCCAGGACCAAGGCCGCAGGGCACCGCCATGCTGGGCAGGAGCCACGGGGGCAGCCCCGCCTGGCTCCCGAAGGAGCGACGTTCACCAACGCCCTGCTGGACATTTTGTCCTGGCCTTATTTATGTGTTATGAATAATTACAGCTCCCCTTTCCCCTCCCCTCCGGCCTGGGCACAAAGCAGCCCGCTCCCCAAAAGGCAGCGGCATGTAAAAGTTTGTTGTCGCATCTCCATTAAACTGTACGCTCTCCGCCCGCCAGCGATAATGCACTTCAGATAATTCGTTGACGCAATATATTTTCCAGGATAGGCTTTTGTTTTCTTTCTTGGCCGCTCACCCTCTTTCTGTGGTCAGTTTTGCTCATTTCTCTTGTAAGCTGTCTAGAGGCAGAGAAAAGGCTTTCAGTTTTAAGCAGTTTCCTTTTCAGTTCCCCTTTATTGAATTCCAACCTCCATTTTTTTTTTTTTTAAGCATAGGGACATCATTTATCTTGGACTTTAAGTTGCAGGGGCCTTCAAGGGGCTTCTTTTTTTCTTTCCCAGCTGCATTTGTTGACACACAGTCAATCTGTTTTTTGCCTTCGTTCCCCCTCTTCCCCCCAGCAGGCCATAAAGTATCGACAGCTGTGCCCTTTATTAGCATAGCCATTTTAAGCACAACAAGGGGGAAGAGACTAAATATATTACAGCCATTACCTCTGTCAAAAAGTGACAATTTTAAAACATTTTAGCTCTTCACTGGGAAAGCCAGCAGCACAAAAGAAACTGCTATAATTTTATTGTAAATGCTTTTTAAATATGGGTCACTTGGCCATAATCAATAGAAAGGATGGAAGAGTTCAAAGCTTGAGAACAGTTCAGGCAGATAGCAGAATTTTTTTTTTTTTTTAAAAGGCTTGTCTTTAAAATATGCTAATTGGGGCAAAAATACAACAGTGAGAAGCATGCAAAATAAGATCTTGTTCCTGGCGGTTTTGTTTTCCGTACAGCTCTGTTCATGCTTTTCCCATCTACTTATAAGTGTGTTTTACAACTTGGATGGGAATTATTCCTCCCCAACAGGGTGTTATGAACATTTAGGGACTGAGAAAACAGGAGGGAATCCAGGCAGTCACTACTCTCTTCTCAAAATGGAGAAAAAAAAAAACAACAACTACTGTTTTTTCAAATGCCTTTGGAAGTGTGATGTGCCACAGTGCTAATTTACCAGGCAAGATCACTTCTTGAGCATAAAATAATCCTGGAGCCTTAGAATTCTGCTAGTTTAGGTTCAGGTTTGGATTCTTACACTTTCTGGTTTTTATATGGCAGAAACTTGTATTTTAAGCTTCCAGAATGAGGAATTGGCCTTTTTGATTAGGCAAGGACTAACGCCTGCAGTCAGCATCTGTTACGAGCTCTAAAAGGTAAAAGAAGGCTTACAGATGCCCTGAAGCCTGTGGATCTTGGCTGCTTTTGTTTTAATTTGTAATGGGTTTATCAGGCAAAGGAGGGGGGGGAGAGGCAATCTCAGCAGGGTTTATTTTGAATGGCTTCACCTTCCTCTCCATTTGTAACATCTGGAGAGAACTTGTAAGTCTTTTCTCTCTCTTATCTGTACCTCCCTAATTACAATTTTTGGATGAGGTTTCATTTTGCTTTTCAAATTTCAGAACATATGTAAAACTTGGCTTATACCGAGGCAAGATGTTAAACAGACTCCCAAAGCTGCTTTAAAGGATCTATTTAAGCAAAAGTCCATGAAATCCTACACACAATATTGTACAGTACCTATCAACTGTTGTGAAGCAGCGTTTGTCTTGTGGTGGTTCCTGGGGGCCTGTATCCCACTGCACTGAGCGCGCTCCAAATTTGCAGGAGAGAGTGAATGAGCATCCTGCTCTGGGAAGAGTGTGGTCCATGGCAAAGGGGAAATGGGAAGGAATTCTCACCACCCATCTTTTGGCAACCAATTTAGCAGTTAAATGTAACCAGCTGGTCTCCCCAGGCTCCCTCTGTAGTCGAGGGAGGGAAAGCAAAGCTCCTGCAGAGGGTCATTCAGTGCACCCAAATTAGCCTTACTCTGAATTGTCCTCTCTCTCATCCGTGACTGGAGAAGGAGTTTGAAGAGACTACCCGGGTAATTTAGCCAGCTAAGATGGGTGGTCTGAATAATTCCTTCCCCACCAACCTCTAAAAGCTTGCCTAGGTACCCCACAGAGATTGGCATGCCGTCGGAGGGATCGATTCCCAGGCACGTCAGCAGTTCAGTAATCTGCGCTCATGCCTGCTCTAAAGAAAGCTGGGATGCTCGAGGAGCTTACTTGATCCTATTGGACCCTGTAGCTCCCAGCCAGGACAGGGAACTGACCTGAGCTACATGCTGTCAGATGATGATGTTGGACTGGTTGTGGTGATGGTCACGTTTTTGGGGATTTTTTCCCCCCCCACCTCTCAGACTGCATCTGCTGTCCTCAAGCCCGGCCAGAGGCTACTGAGATGGGAGTAGCTGTGGGACAGCCTAGCCCTTAGAGGTGTCTAATAGTGGAATTGAAAGTGGCTCCAGTGCTGCTGAGACAGGAGACATGGCTGTTCCTACCTCCTTCCCAACAAACGAGTTTGGTCCCTTCTTGTGGGACACCCTCTTCCTCATCATCACTTGTACAGAGCAAGGAAGAGGGGCTCGCTCTCCAGAAGGAAAGCAAGTCACAGAGGTCTGGTTCACCTCCAAAATAAGGGACAGACATGCAACAGCTAAAGAGTTACCAGTTCTTGCAACCAAAGGCTATACCCTAACCAAGGCACAGCCTTCCACAGGGCCAAGTAACAGGTAAAAGCAGAGGATTAACCGGACTCACCTGCAGACTGTGATGCTGGCGGTGAGAGGAGGAGCCCCAAAAAACCACACAGCTTTACTGCAAGTAGGCAATTACCACCATTTTCCATGCCATGCAGCCACCTGCATCTCCCCCCTTCCACCTGGCTGCCCTCCAGCCTGTGCCTGCCCTGGTTACCCACAGGCAGTAGGAGATAGGCAGGGTGCCCTCCCAGGTCCCACCTCCGCCAGGCAGGGCCTCTGCTGTCCTCAGGTCACCCCCAGGCAGCTGGCTGGCAGCAGAGGTCAGGAAGGAGTGACAGTATACCTTTCCAGGCTCTTCAGCCAGCGTTGAGCTGCCTGCGTTCTAGCCGCTTCTGCATTCCCAGGCACACCTAGCTGGAGGATACATGGCAAAGCTAAAAGAACATCACTTTCCCCCAGAATTCGTGGTCTAAATATGGCATCACCAGAGCGTGAACACAGATTTTGGAGAGAACCAACTTCAAAAGTTTTTGCATGAAGAAACCAGGAAATGTTCCCTATCACTTTTCGTAAGGGCCAGAGCCATCCAAGTAACTAAGATGTTAATGCAACAAAGATTTTCATTTTCCAGATTAAATTGTGCGCTTTTTTTTTTTTTTTTTTTTTTTTTT
>VFFE01008996.1:404325-418223 GCA_008921705.1 Burhinus oedicnemus
ATTAAAAATGTTTTTTTTTTTTTTTTTTTTTTTTTTTTGCCTGGAAGTGAGCTACATGTTTGTACTATGACTAAGTCATCATTTTTCTATGCTTGGCCAAAAAAGAATCTGACCTGGGCAAGCTGTTTAACTTGCTGCTCATCAAAGACTGGCAAAGTCCAGATCTCAACTGTTTGAACAGTGGAACAGTCTTTTTACAGCCAGCCTTATTAAAGCACAGGATTTTATTAGCTGTTTTGTGGTAATAAGGTGAAGGACAATGTTGTGTAATGCTTCTTCAGGAGATTTGGGATCTTGTATACTTCAGGGTTTACTTTCCTCTTTTGGACTAGGATGCTTGGCAACCAACTAATACGATAGCTTCATTGTAATATTCTTTCCCTTAAAGCCACCTTTGACAACCAATTTTTCACCCACGTAAAGGAAAATAATTGCTTGAAGAATTATAAGAGAAATACAGTATTGCCCAGTTGTTCTCAGGTTTTGGGTTTTTTTTAAGCCATTGGAGATTTTCAGGTACTTGGAAAAAGTCCAGATAGAGGGTGAAAAATCTATTTTGGCCGCACGCATATACAGCAATGTTGTGTATTCAAAACATCAAAGCTAACGTGGTTTTCCTCTTTGGCAAATTTCTTCAAAGTTCTGGTAATTTTCTCACAACATTTTTAACAGATTGTAAACGTCCCTTGTTCCTGAAAACCACTTTTGGGGCACATAAAGTTTCAATTAGCATTTGAGAATACCTGCCAGGAAGTTTTCATGAACATTTAAACAAATATGTCTGCGTTATTTTGCAAAAGAACAAAGTATTTTGACAAATTTCAGCAATTTCCCATCATCTTTTGTTTCATAACTCTAATGGGAAACAAAGAAAAGCAAAGCTTCCAAATCATTGACGAGCTTTAATGAGAACTGTGTTACTTTGGACTGTTGATGCCAAAATAAAGATTGAAACACAAGTTTTTATATTTGGGACTGACTGTGAAAGGCTTTTTGGGAATGAAAGTTACATGTCTCTGAAGCCCGCTGGCTAACACCTTTACACTCACCACCAGAAAATCTATTGACGTTTTACTCAGAAAAGTTCTTTTTTCCAATTAGAGTATTTTCTGTGTCAACTCTATTCAAGTGTTTTGGAGGAAAAATGAAAGCATGTATTGAAATAATCAAATACCGTTATTTCGTGTAATACAGAATAGCTCATACCAAGTGGAATGAAATGCATTAGTCAAATATGTATACAATAGCTCTATCAGAACTACTGCTAGCAGAGGCAGCAAACCTTTCAACGCTCTCCAGGCTTGAGACAACCAGGTATTAAAATGTTGCAGGTTGCAGCAGAGTCTCGTGTTGGACAGGAACTTTGCACACTTCTTCAAATGCAGACGCGTCACCTCTGTGCTCCGTTGGGGTGAAACTTCCCCAAACTGATCAGGCTTACTGCTCAGTTTGCTGTTTTAAATAAGGGTCCGTTGCCCAAGCCTCCAATTTTGGAGGTTCAGCTTTGAAAATAAACTCAGGAGTAAATCCTAATTTCACAGTAAACAAACAATTCTGGGGAGCTTTTGTTTTTAAACCACCAAATATTCACTTTACTTTTCTCCAGACTCCCAATCCAAGATAAATCTTAACACATGCCCGGTTACTTTGAAGAGAAAATGGATATCATACAACACAAGGAAGCAGATGCCCTGTTGTGTTGGAGGACCTTTGTCCCAAGACTTTCCCAGATCTCCAGCCGGTGCAGCTAAGCATGGACCTATGTTACATTTCAAAGATGAGCCAAAAATCTTCCCAGCACCCCTTCCACAAAGGATCATCTTGGAACAAGAGAAGCTTTGGGATACTGTACTAGTGACAGTTACTAATTTAAGTAGATCAACCTGCACTCCCACTACAGGCAACCCAATTATGAAAATCACATTTGAGCTAGAGGATTAAGGTAGAACTTTCTACGCTTGGTCTTAATTTTTTTCTTTTTAATTGAAGCAGCATCTCCTGCCTGTAAAACCTACTACAAGCATGTATTTTCCAAGATAAACTAAACAGAAGAACTGTGTATTTCAACTATTGTTGCCCTGTTGCAATTGACAGGAGCCAGACCACAAAAGCCTCATGCTATACCATTTGTAACAAGGTCCCTGGAGCCATTATTGTTTTATTAATCTCTTTAGCCAGCTAATTGTAGAAGCATATTCTACAACGTGTAAAGCAACAAATTGAGATTTTGCTCTTTTTCACGCTCTGTACTCATCCCTTTATAGCAACCCACATAGAAGCCTATTACTGAAATAACTGCTTCTCCAGCCCCAAGAAACAGCCTCAGCTGATAACAAGACAGGACTAAATTCCTCATTAACAGAGCTAGTTAAGGTTTGCTCCTCAGGGAGGGTTCACAAATTCTTTGCACCTGCAGTGCACTTAATACTTGCCTGTGCTGGGCTCATGGAAGTCAATGGGTGATGCTAAGCCCAGAATTACGTTTTTGAGACCCAGCTTAGATGCAGCTAAGCATATTACTTGCTCCTGGATAACTCCTCCCTCCCTCTTTTTGGATTCATATGTAATAGGTATGATTATAGTATTATCAATATATTGATGGGTTTCGCTTTAGCTATTGCTGTGTGGAAACAGTAGCTGGCTTCCTTTTCCCCTATGCAAATGGTGATGCTTCATGTGGATGCAGCAGACAGTACAGCCCAAGTCAAGTCATAACCCAAAACATCAATGATTTTAACATTCAGAAAAGTCCCAGCATACCGAAATGCATACAATTAATGTCCCTAAGTTCCCTTGTTGGTGGGTTTTTTTGTTTGGTTTTGGGTTTTTTTTGTTTTGTTTTAAAAAAAGAAAAAATAGAAGGGGACATTGCCATGGCCGGGCAGCATCCTTTGGGAAAACAAACTTAACTGCTGAGAGAACAGCAGTGCATTACTTCTTTTTAGTCCTTTTGGAATACTAAGGAGATCCATGGAAGCTCCTCATATGGGAAACTAGAGCATGATTTCCTACCAAGTCCTCCCTTTACAAGGTCTTTGAACACCAACTTCCTTAGTTTAGGGAACCAGTATCAAGTCATAGGAAATAAAGACAAACTGCAGAACCTTCATCAACCTCTGAAAGGTTCACAAGAATGGCATGTGTATGCTTCTGAGCAAAAACAGGAATTACAAACTAGGACATGCATTATTCTTCATGTAATTCATGCTGGGAGAAACACACAATGAAAGAAACCAAGCAGGCAAAGAGGCAACAGCAGTGCAGCACGCCTAAAACTTTAATCTTTGTTTTTAAAGAGTACAGAGTTGAAAGTGACACTTTCTTCTCCTTCCCACCTTGCCATTCTCTCTCCAATCACTTCCTAAGTTCTCCCTAAATGGAAATATTTCTTTGTTGATTAGTTTGACTTCCCTTCAAGTGAGGCACACCCATTAATCTCCAAAAGTAGGTCCCGAGTCAGTAAAACACTTGCACATGCACTTCACTTTAGTCCACTGTCGTTCGTGGCAACATTTAAGGGTACATACTTGAATGCTGTTTTGAATAGGGACATTTTTACTTAACCAAAGATGGAGGGGGTGTATATTTGTGTGGTCTTAACAGGGGAGGGGAGGGACGGAGGGCATACAACATACATCATCTTGTTCCCAATTCAAAAGTAATTTTAGCAGCAGTCAGTGGCTGACACATCGGTAAAATCTTAAGCAGCAGCTTAACCACGGAAGTGTCTAGCAGTAAGAAATCCAGTGACATTTAAAAAAGGGTAGCTCTGAAATCACTGCTGAATGCCAGGTAAAGCAGCTTCACGAGGTCAGTCAGACTTCTAAGTTTAAACTCTGCTCCTAGTTCCATTAAGCAAACGCGCTTCTTTAACTGCAATTATATAAAGGGAGAGACCAGCAAGACAATACAAAAAAATAAAATATCAAGAATGGGAAAACCTACAGAGTTCAGAAAACAGGATTCTGGAAAATTAAAAGTGTTTGTATTTTATTTTACATCATCGGCTTTCACTTTTTATCCCTTTGAAATACATGTAGTTTAAAATTAATAAAGATCATAAACTAATAAATTGATATATTCTTTAAACAGACATAATAAAAATTCAGAGATTACACCACAGGACCCATCATTTAAATACCCCAAAAAATAGAACAGTTAAAGTGATACTGGGTAATGTGAGGATAAAATGCCTAGATAAAAGATGTCATGGCTCTAGTGTGGATTAGAGGAGAATTGAGAGTGAAGCAGGTGATGCTTTAGTCTGAATCTGAACTGTCTTGCTTGTTGGTATGGGACTGGCTGACTGCTTCTTCCAAAGGAGCCATTGTACCATCCGGCCGCACTCCCATTGGTTTTATAAGCTCATCTCTGCAAGAGATTTAAAAAAAGAATATATATTAGCATATGCACACATATCAATTCACATGTGTATAATACAGTCACATACAGTATATGCTTTAGTACGTAATGAGCCTTTAATAGGAAGTTATTTCTGCTAAAGCCCTCTGTTTTGAAGAAAGAAGAACAAAAACCCTTCCAAAATAGGTGGGAGGGGAAGCACAGGACAGATAAAGACTTCATTCATGTAGGCCAAACCTACTTAGCCAATTAAAGGCACCATGAAAAGTCAGTGCCTAATAGGCTCAAGACAAGGAGCAGGTTCACTGTTTTAGATACACAAACTAGCTTTTCTTCCAAGAGTTGTCTGACAGCCGTTTCTTCCTAAAGTTTCACCTGCCATTCTGGCCAATATATGCCCAGGCAATTAAAACAATTATTTGATCCATATTCAACTTGTTGAAGGAAATAAATCAGTTATGAGAACAGACTCTGCCTACACCACTACTAGGGGTGTGTAAGTACTTGTTGATTCATTTAAAAAAAGCTGACTGATTCTAATACTATTGCTTTTGTTTGTGGCAGTTTAATTACAGGATTGACAGCCATTTTAATCTCTTCAAAGCTCCAAAGGCCTCTCACCAGCTAATCCAATTATATCTACTCCACAAGCTACAGCCTCATCTAAGAGATGATTAATTATTGATTAAGCCAATCAAAAAGTATTAGCAAAGATTTATTTAATCCTTACTTTTTATCACCTCATTTATATGTGGATTATGGCAAAAGCTGTAAGGGCAAAGATAACATTTTGATTTTCTGCTAAAAAAAAAAAAAAAAAAGGAGAATACCTCTACATATTCAGGAGTCACCTTAAATAAAGGAGCGGAGGCTTGATGTCAATATACCCCTTGCTTGAAAGGCAGCCCAGTAAAACTGCCGATTTAACACACATATACCACCCTCCCGAGCCACAGACAATAAAACTCCATCACTCAGTGGGGAAGCAAAGGCATTTCACCAGCTCTCTGCCTGGTCTGCACTACTACCTTGGCTGGAAAAAGGGACAAAAATTGCTTGTACACAGCTGGCAATCTAACCTTAACGCAACCACAGGAACAGCAAGAAAGGCAGCATCTGAATTACACGGCATGTGTAGGCTAGATATTGTACAGTCAAGCAGCAGTTGAATTAAGTCTCCAAGAGTCTCTTTTGCTCAGGAAGAGCAGAGACCAGCAAAAGCAATGCAGCTATTTGTGCAGATGTGGCAGTCATTAAGGTGACAAGCTCACAAATCTCATTCCCTTCAGCATTTCAAAACATGAGAAACTGAGCCTGGAGAAACTGCTGTGGTTTGGCTAACCAGGTCTGGGTCTGGGAACCTGGGGGCCAGGGAAGGAGGTTTGTAATGACCATACTCAAAGAGCACAGGCCAGACTCTGCCTCTGTGTGTGTAAGAGTAGGATCTATCTTTAAATAGACTGGAGATAACTTGGCATACTTGAGGACTGACAGCAAATCCTCTTCCTTCAGGCAATGCAAACTATAGTACACAGATTCTGCCCAAATGCAAGCACTTTTAAGTTTTCAAGTATCTGCTGGAGATGTGTTCGAGAAGAGATCAAAAGAATACTCAAGATCAGATTCGAAAGGGCTCAAAAAAATGAAGACTGCAGATCTAGTGTCCAAACAGGACCAGAACCCTCCCTGCCTGCTGTAGGGGTCCCCCAAAGGCAAAGCAAGAGTGCTTTGGAGTTGCATCTAATAGCAAAGACTTTTTTTCACAGGAAAAACCCCTGCACATCCAAGGCCTTTTTGGCTTTTAAACTTTAAACATCATAATACAAAACAAGTGTCCTTTGAAATCTGTAATCAGTCTGGCAACAATTCTTCAGTGCCACTTACTCAAGTGTGATCTAATACACTTATTTTTGGAGAAGAATAACCTGAAGAGTAAGTCCTTGCTCCTATTTTTTTAAGTCCTAAAAGTAAAAACATAGCCACAAAGAACGAAATCACCTTTGCTTGCCCTCTAAGGGCAAGGATCCTGAGAGCATCCTAGATTTTTTGTTTTAAAAACTACAACACATACTCTTAGGTTGCAACATTTAACATTGCAGCCAGAAGTCATAGAATCACATCATTTACTAGTCATTTATAATTTATTATTGGTAATAAACAAATTAAAACAGCTAGTAAAGGATAAAGAAACAGTTCAAGAAAAAGGAAAGAGAAACACAGGAGAACAAGGTCCCAAGGTTCCCTTATGTGGGGACCTCCCTATCCTCACATAAGGATACTTATATCTTCAAAGATACTGTCAACAAGTCCTATCTCATAATATGTCAATTTTAAAGAAGTAGCTCTTTCTCTGCAACTTCCTGTTCGTGCTTCACTTTTACACCCTGTTACACACACTCCAGAACTTGACAGAAACTTTTTCTCTCCCGGTGAGTCACCTGCAGAGACACTGAACACCAAATGCAGTAGACAAGACACGTCCATATGCACAAGTCTTGGTCTGTGGTTTTTGTGGGGGTCTTTTGGGGATAAATGCACCAAGTGTTGCATGACAATCTAATGTAGAAGTTTGAGTCACGGATGGGCATTTGTATTTTCTGTGATGCTCAAAAGCCTGTTTCTCAGCTCGCTGTACTCATTTCAAAGTGCACCATTATGATCTGTGCTGTACTGCATTTGAGGTTTGTTCCCAATGTGTTTCCTCCTCTCTAGGCTTTAACCATGAGCTAGGCTGATCTTGCATTTCATAGAATAATGAGGATGTTTCTCAATTACCTTTCTGTTCCTGCACGAGCTTCCTGCTTTGCAAGTCCTTGAACAGGATGAATGATGGTTGTTACAAGTTTGCTGTCCTTTCTCTGTATTAGGAGGCTGAAGTCCTTACATCCTTCCTCAGATAAATGCTACCCAGTAAAACTGAACTGCGTGAAGACAGAAATATTCTAGGCCAGCAAAAGAAGAGGTAGCAGGAGAAGCAGGGATCAGTCTGGTTTTTTCCTAACCATGATCTAGTCCTAAAATGGTGTAAAACATGACATCCTTTCAGCAGTGAAGACTTGACTGCAAGCTCTGAACATAACACAAGCTTACTTCTGTTTTTCAAAGGGGAAAAATACAGAGACGAATAGATGAAATGATCTGGGCTGCTTACAAAGCTAGCTTCAGAAGTTTGGAACAACTACCTGCTAAATAACAGAATTTTGGATAGGATTGCAAGAGGCATCACTCAGCCGACTTCAGTACCACACAAGAGCCCACAGAGCTGATCCTTACCCGGTATGAACAGTCCCAGCTCTGCCAGCCTCCGCAATTTGCCAGTTTAGCACTAGCTGCTTAGAGACCTCAACTGAGCTTTGACAACTTGGGCAAGCTGAGGATGTGCTTACTGTTTAAGGTGAAATACAAGGTGGCAAGGGAAGCACCAGAAACTGGCACATATAGCCTCAGAAGAGAGTTCCTTATCCAGAAACTGGATGTTTATGGTCCATCTATAGGGCAAAAGAGAGATCGCTTCAGCCCAGTAGGTGGCAGTGGGAATACTTCTGTATCCATGAAGATATACACATGTACACAATGTGCGTATTTATACATATTTGAACATCCTTATGTGACCTCCCATATACTCAAATATGCAACATTCATTTTTCTACTGCAAACAAAGCATTCTATTCAAGTGTACTTAGAAACACACCATAATTAAACAGTTGGTAAAATGCATTCTCTTCTTCCACTTCCAGATCTCCCAAGAGTCCCTTCAAATATATCTATACAAGTTCTAGCTTCCTGCTTGCCATTTAGCTTGATAACGACTCAAAAATCATTCCTTTGTTTTGAAGGGTAACTCTTTCTTGTCTGCTCTATGTGCTACAGGGCAGTATTGACACATGGAATTAATGACGGTGTCTGTAATGAAACAGCCATCATGTGAACACCAGTCTGCTCCTTTGATAAAATGGCATGTTAGGCACCTATTCACCTCCTTATAATTGAGTACTACATAATAGTTCCGATCCTTTCATGTAACATTATTTTGTTCTATGATTAGAAAGGGGAGGGGGGGGGGCGGAAATCTATGTAACATTGCCTTCTTCATTCATCCTATGATTAATTTTGTGTTTTTAATGAGTGTGGTTGCTTGTTTGGACAGGTTCTCTTACATACTCGTTTTGTTGACTTCTGTTCAATGTACAACAAAACCCAAGCTGTGATAATTGGAGACCATTTCATCAGCAAAAGGATTCTTGCTATTAATACAAGGTTGGCCTGGAAAAAGCATCCTGACATTTTAAATTAGTCAACTAATATACAATTCTACCTACCATTTATAATAGAAAAAATGTTAGCATTTTTCCCAGACATTTTAATTAACACGGAGTATTTCCAATAGTCTTTGATATAAACAGATGGAATATCATACAACACTGATTTCAGGTGGCTAACTTGATATTTTGCAAAAATGAAAGGTCGAGTTAAATCTTTTTGCAGATCTGGGGAGTTTTTCAAAGCTCAAAGATGTGCATTGCATACAGAGGACACTGATTTAGAGTCACCAAACAATTCTCAATGAATCAACAAGATAGTATCAACCCTTACTGCAAACAAAGCCCAGGGAGTTACTTTAGGGCCAAGTTCAGGCATCCAGCAAACTACCTAAGTAACATCTACATCTCCCAAGACCTACAGTAATCAAGATTTTTCATCTTCATTTACACTTATAATTTATATCTATTTATTTTAAAAAGTAATCTCATCTGGCCAAATTTGAGTTGAATATTAATTTCTATAAAAGCTTTTGTAGAACCCAAGTCTACGTTAAAATACTGGGGCAATGGAAATGGGTTCACAAACAACATTCAGCTTTCCTCCACACATTTTGATAAAATTGATTAATTTTAATTTAGCCTTCTCGATGGTCAATTACCCCATGAACAGGCCTAAACACCAACAACCTAACACAACAGAAAAACTTTGGAAGTAAGACTTGAAATGCCCAAAAGCATGGACCAGTCTTACATCACCTCAAAGCAATTTCAATTCTTCAGGGCCAATGCTGAAAATGAAGAGAAATCTGGAGAGCAAAAATGCCCTGGCATCTTATGAAACAAGGGAGAAAATGCCATGTTATTACTTATAGTTTCAGTAAACCTGTACAAAGGTGTAAACAGCAGCCATTAATGTAGGCTATAACTTTTAAATGAAGCAGTACTGTTTTGCAAATTTGTTTTCTGAGTTCAATCCGTCATCAGATAACTTTTCAAAAATGATACAGAGCCAGTCAAAGCCAAATCTAGAACACCTAAGTGACAGACTGGCCTGATTATCCTCATCAGTCAGGAAGGGAAGCAAGTTTGTCAGTCCTGCAACAACTTTTTTTTTTTTCCCCGTACCTTTCTCCAGTAAAATCATGCTAGCTCTTTAAACCTTAGGTTCCATTACTGGGACAATACAAGTCTACTAAGCAAACTGCTTTTGCTGTACATCACGCAAGCTGACTCTAAGCTCTTGTTCGAGTTACACAGGTAAAGTTACATAAACTCTTTCAAGATTAGAAGAAGGAGCTGTTGGTTCCCTGTCAAACTTCCTCCCCTTTTAAAAGCAAAGCACTGCACCAAAAGGAAACTGCTCAGTTCATGGTATATGTCTCCTCCTATGGTGACAACAAAGACCAGCAGAAGTAGGAAACCTGCGACCAGCAGTCTCCCTAAAAGCAAGATTCAAAACCCAGAACCAACCAAAGACTCCTATCAAAGCAACCTCCAGTTTAAATTTGTAGGTTGCAAACCAAGGGGAAAAAAGTGCATTCCACTGGTAGCTTTAAGTCTCTGAAAACTCCCAGCACTTAGGCTGGAAGCAAAGTATTCAATTCCAAAAACATGGAGGGACTCCCACCACTATCAGCATGTTACTAACTCTTTCTTCTTGTATACAAGACTGGCAGCTTCCCATTTTATTTAACATCTGCAAAACCCACAATTGCATTCAATTACATTCATTAAAAAAACATCCCACAGCCTCCCCAAACCAAGTCTTACTTTCTTTTTCCTTCCTGCCAGCATTCCCCACCCCCTCCATTTTCGGTAAAACAAAAAGGGTGGGAAGAACAGTCAAGTGATTTTATTCATGTTATTACAGCACCTAAAGGGGTCACATCAACAACACTGTCCCACAGTAATCACTGTACTAAAAAACAAACACACAAAAACCTTACAACAAAAAGAGTCCCAGCCCTGAAGAGTTTGCAGGCTAAGAAACTGCAGGTGGATGTAACTGACACAGAAAACCCAAGGTGAAAGTAATGCTACTTGGCCAAGAGGATAAGTAGTGACACAGGGCGCCAGCTGCTTAGTTATTGTCAGTTTGTAGCAGGCAACACAGCAGGTGCCTCCAATCCTCCAAACTGAAAAGGCTCTTATGCTACAGTAATGCCATTTGGACTTTGTGTGTGTAACTGCTATAGTGATAGCAACTGACTTGTCTTCAGTCTTAGTTTATCTCCGGTCTCAATCTTCCTTTTAAAAAAGTTTTAGACCATTTAGTCATTTTATTGTGGTACCCCTAACACTCAGCATCTTAATTCTCTAGCTTACATAGCAATCATTCCATTTTACATAGTAGCTCAATTAAGATTGCATGTGCGTTGCATTTTCTTCTCTTTATTAAAAGGATTGTAACATAATACACTTGCTTTCCATGCAAATAATGTTAAAAAGTATCCAATTACTTTAAGGACAGTCTCAGATCCGTTGTTCCGACATCCTTCCCTGCTTTCACTCCTGCTTATAATTGTCTTTGACAGCTAATATAAAATCTAGATTCTCCGTATCTTTTGCTGTATTCCTAATCTTTAACAGAGATGTAAAAATACTTGGTTTGCTGAATTTCTCTCAATAGATCTTGTTATTTGAATATCTACAGACTCTCACAAAACGTGAACACATGTCTACCTGCTGAGTCTTCTCCTGCTTGAAGAATGATCCACTTATACATTTACCTAAATTCCTACAGCTCTGTTCAATGGTAAATTAGTATTACATTAAGTGTTCCTCAAGAATGTAAAACTTTCCTTACACAGAAAACAAACTACAAGCAGTCACTCCAATACAGCTACAAGTATGCGGGAAAAAAACCCAGCAAATTCTAGGCATATTGAGTCAAAGAGAAAAAAACTCTATAGCTAATAGCACAGGTCTGTTGCTTTTTTGAATGTAGAAAGTTATAAAATAAAAATCAACTTTCTGTGTCAATAACATACACCTTTATGTCACATTAAGTACCATTTTCTTTTATGGCATTACCTCAGTCATTTAAAACATTACAAAGGCTCATTTGTAATCCAGTCCACACTTATTGTAATAAATCCACTGTAATTCTTAATTGTAAATTCCCTTTCAATTGCTCCATTATATAATTTATTGCTTCTGCTGACAACTATTTTCACATTGTGTTTGTTCTTCATATAAGCAGCACACATAAGTAGTTACCATGAGATGCTGCTCATTGACTTGGGGAAAGTAACTATACACTTGCCTTGGGCTTGGATTGTGTCCTATACTTTAAAAGGAGAAATTCTTTTCATTATTAACAGCCTATCCATTTAGGAGGCTGGTCTCCTCACCACCAGATCTTCCTGATTCTGTCCAGTCCTCTCCAAAAGAGGTTTTCTCTGAAGTCCTGTTACATATCAGTCTTTTCTTTGAAGTGCTAAACATTTTTCTCTGCAGTTAAAGTGGTCCTAATCCTGGAAAGAAGTTGATTATAGCACTATTTTGAAGCACTAGACCTTAGTAAAGAGCCAGGATATGAGTTGCCTCCCTCAAAAGCAGCTGTAACACAATACCTGGAAAGTTTATCAAACATGTTGACAAGCTTCATAGCTTCATATTCTTTTTGTTCTTCTGTCATTTCATCCATCGGATTGGGCATTGGTTCTTCTAAGTGACCAGTGATAAGGTTAATGCTGGAGGTGGAAAAACAATACAGTTTACATTTCTATAGAAATATGTAAATTGTCTATCTTCTTGATAGGAGGAAGGAGGAACACACTAACAGAAACCACCAAGACCAAAACTGTCTGAACTGCACATGAAAGTTTTTACTTTAAATAGCCAATCTTCATATTTGTACCTTTTTTGCAGTCTTTTCTCATGAATCCTGATATTATCTTCTTGTTGATTCACTGTATTAATTTCTTGTTAGCTACTCAGAATTACACAGTACACTAGTACTTGTTACGTTATAACCCATACACAAGCGGTTTGAAAGCAGGGGAATAATGATAGTAATAATGACAATGTCATTACTAATAATGACATAGGTGGGGAAGAGAATGACAGATACTTGTTTGAAACTAATTCTGTACAGGCTTAACTTTAAAAATATAGACAGGTCCCAGTTACATTTTCTTATTCATGAAGAACCATTGAAGTAGTTTACTATTCCCCTCCCGTTATGATTTTTGCTCAAACCAAATTAAGGTTACTTTACTTTGAGAATTTACAATGCCAGTTTTATTTTCGCTATTAAAACAAGTGAACAGTGATACAGAAATGGTAACAAAAACAGAGAAATAGCTTTAAAGAACACTTTCAGGGCAAATTATCTTTTCAAGCAGTTTAATCACAAACATTTAACAGCAATACAGAAAATCAGATGCATAAATCAACCGACAGTTGTCTTGAATGTTTCATTTAAGTGTCAGCTTTTAGCTAAATAGATGTTATAGTTTTACTTATATGCATATAACTGGATGTCAGGCTTTTGAAAGAAGAGCAGAGACAAGAGAGCAAGAAAAAATAATCCTGAAGTGCAGAAATAAAAGGAAACCTCCTGTTTCAGAGTTCGTTTCCTATCATAGAAGCAATATAATTCCTGTAACTTCTCATACATTTAATCCCATCTTTCATTTGTGTTCCTTAATAAGAACCTTTCAATTAGCCACAACTCCCCATCACATACCTAATCATGTCTGTGTAATTCAAGAAAGATGGAGTAAAGTGGAAAAATAACGTGCTTCAGATGTCCACTATCAACAATTTCAGAACCTACTTAAAATGGCATCAAATCGTAGATGTAACATGACAAACTGAAACCTATAACACCAAATCAATTACAATTAATAAAAAGCAACAGACAGAGCTTCTCTATGATCATTGACTCCTTCAAACAAATTTGTTGGATTCCTGATGCATGACTTCTATAGAAGTTATTTACTCCTTCCATATTTACCTGTCACCTACTCAATTCTTTAGGAAAATTTTAGTACCAGGCAATCTGACTGACTGAAACTAGACTTACTAGTTTTTTCCTTTTTCCAAAGTCCTACTTAAATCCTTAAGTCACATTTGACACCTTTATTTTCTCTGTTACAGAGATATACCCCACAAACAATAGTTAGTAGTTTGGCAACTTCACGTGAGTTCCTGGAAAATCTGGAGCAAAAGCCATCCTTGCTAAGTTTGTTACTATAATTTTAAATAGTTGAATTTTAAATAGTTATTCAGACTGAATTTAAATCATTCTCATAGTGATCCCCCACC
>VFFE01008996.1:418243-440222 GCA_008921705.1 Burhinus oedicnemus
CCCCCGACCCATCTGACTATATGATGGTCACTGTTAGAGGCTGGTTTCTCAATAATTAGACCATGAAGTCAACAGGAGACAGTAGTTAATATAAGCACATGTAATTCCAAAACTGGCCTCTCTGGAAAAGGTGAAACAAAAAAATTATGTCAAAACATCTACATTGCAACAGGATATTAAAAAAACAGGATAAAATAATACTATACTTTGGCTTTGCAGATTTGTATTCTTCTGTATCTGTATCTTCATCATCTGAGTACCAATGGTCTCCTCTTCCTCCTGCTAACAGGCCCCTTGCTGCCAGCAATCCTGCTGCGTTACCATAGCCTGTATATTTTAACAAGCTGTCAACTGCAAAGAGTGATACAGAAAATTATTCAGCTATAATCAGCTACAAAACAAAAAAAAAGCATAGCATTACAAGAATCAACATTACAGCAAGAGGCAAATACACTAATTACAGCAAGACTTTAAATAAAAAGGAGAAGTAATTTTTACCTCTCTCTTTACAAAGAACAAAAAGAAATTCTGCTGCAATTTGCTTTACTCCAAGGTCAACATGTGTCATAAGGCGCACAAGCTTGTTTCTCACTGTTGTGCCAACTTCTGGACGATTTGATACATCTCTTAACGGAGGCAATACCTAGCAGCACAAGTAAAGGAAAATCAGTGTAGAATGCATGGCAGTACCTATCCAGTCCTTGCAGAAACAAACACAGTCAGCAGAACAAGAGAACACTGTAAGCTCTGCTCCTTCAAAAAAAGGAATAAAATCAACCCAACTGTGCTTACATGCACTAGTAATGACTCTCGCTTCTTAACATATTCAGGCCTTCTGGTCTGCCATCCTGGGCAGAAGAGTACTCAGTCCCAAACGTAGACTTTAAAAAAAAAAGACAACTATTAGGAGTTTAAGAGCACAAATGAGTGTCCCAAAATAGTTGGCTAACAGGCAGCAGTAACCTCAGTTGTTTCTTCTGTTTTCCTCAAATATCTGGCAAAAGCATTAAAAATACCAGCTTAAGGAACTTACAATATTAACATGATGTGTAACAGAACAATGAACATACTTATAGTGAAAAAGCAGGAAAATAAGTAACATCACAAGTTCTACTACCATGAACTTCAAAAATTAGCTCTACATGTTCAGAGGAAGTGTGTACTTTTCCCAGAAAACACTCTCTTAAAAGCTGAAGCTAAATTTCAAAGAGATTTTGGAGAAAACACCATTTAACATTTCCTCAAATACACTATTTTCTCATTAAATGTCATTAATATTGTTAAGTTCAACCCTGAAGAAAGGCAGAAGGTGCCTAAAATATAGCTGGTTTTGCAATGTAACTTCTGCCTCCTTGTGCATATGCATTCAGACTCAAGACCTACAGTAATTTTTCACATTCACAGGATATGATATGATCTGCAAACAAATCTGGACCACAATATGAAATATGTAATGCTCTGAAGACTCCTGTAAGAACTATGGATCTTCAATGTTTTACTAAGGAATGAAACCAAAGATGTCACTAATTGTCATAAGAAATCACAAGTCCTTTGTCTTCTCAATATCTAATGTAAAAATGTCATGTTCTGTAAAAAATTACTGCACAATTACTACTGAAATTGGACTCACTGGGAACTGATACTTAAATGAATGCTACAGTATTGACTGCTTTGAAAAAAACAGACCCCATCTTTTTCAAACTAAGTATTTAAACAATTAGCAAAAACATTTTACTTTGTCCCTGCTTACTTTCCCCAATGGGGATAGTACCATGAATGCCATTTCACAGAGTGTTGTAAGAATGAATTAATGTTTTTAGACTACTCTTATACTAATACAGTGATGAGTGCCATAGGACAGTCCATGAGGAAATTAATCATTCTGTCTTCAGATCAGAATTTGAATAGTGCACAATAAATAAAGCCTAAGGCCAACACTTAACAATGAGGGCAATTCAAAATATCAAACATCCGGTCATGCAGTTCGCAGCATCCATCTATTCTGTGCACTATATGAGGGAGTGGTCCTGTGGTAAGAGGCAGCATGCAATTATATCCTGACATCTAGACACCAAGATGTCGTAAAAACATGCAGACAACTTCATTTTCTAACTTCTGAACATTTGGCTCTGCAACATTTTTTTTTTTTTACTTGACAGATCAGAAGAGTATCCTAGGAAAGAACTGCTATGAACAAAACCAGTAAATACCAAGAACGAGTCTCTTAAATTCCTCAAAAAACACTTTTTCTTGTATAGATGAAAGAGGCAGAAAATATATGCAAAAGACGCTCTTTTCCATTATAAACTTCATTTATGAAATCAGGTGCAGCTTTGATCTGGGAGCAGCATTTAAGATGCAATCCGAAAAGCACTGCAGCTTAGGAAAAAGAAGATTTCTCAGCTGGTTTCAGCTGTCTCTCCCTTGCTCATCTTTTAACTTTTCTCCACTCAACTTCAGGAAAAGCAGCAGAAACAACAGAAAACATCACACCCAACCACCAAGCCATAGAGATCCTTTAGATCTTTAACCGTGGCATGGAAATCTTTTTTCCTGTAAAAAGTCTACCCACAGTCTGTACCGTATTAAATAGCTCTTTTAAGAGACCAAGTGATGAAGTGTGCCTCTGCTCAGGGACAGAGTTTTACTCTGACAGAACAGCTGATACAAGCTGGTACACAAGTTTCAATTCCAATGACTCCTGCCTGCTGAGGTCAAACTAAAGCTCAGGCAAAACCCACCAAAACACCTGTAGCCTCACTGGCTACCACACACCATTGCAAAGTTTTATTAACTGCACTGCATTTTTTTTTTTTTTTTGATATGCTGGATGTAAGGGGACAGACCTCACTGAGTTCTTTGCCCCTGTGTCACGTGATCCATGGTGACCCATGTTAACACAGCTTTACAATACCCCTAATGTTATTACTTAACAGCTCTACAAAATGTATAGTTGAACTTAGACCATAATATCTATTGATTTACGTGACTGAAAAATTATTTCTATAGCTGACAGTTGTCAGACTGAAAAAAAACCAGAAAAAATACTGCAGAGAACTTTGTGGATAATTTAATATGAAACCATTCGTACTTTAAAAGTATCAGTGTCTTGCACTGATGTACAAACCTCCAAAAGTTTATCATTAGCATTCAAATTTTGATGAATATTTTACTTACCTGAGCTTTGATAAACTTCCTGATATTCCTATGAGTTCGGCAGCATTCAGTTAATAAACTGAGAACTGGAGTCAGACCTTCTCTATAGCTGCTTCCCTAAAATAAAACCAAATACAAATAAAACAGAGTAAATTTTCCTTTTCAAATCCTATGAACCCCTCAATAAAGTCCTATATGACAGCCAAAACGTGAACTTCACATAGGTATAAACAAAAAGCCAAATGTTCATACTCTCACACACACAAGCAGGTGTGCTTCAGATATTCACAGGAATTTGTTCTCAATTTTGAGGTGTTTCACAATCTATATGCAAGGACATCCATATTTGTACTAAATACTGTCTGAAAGGATTTTAAGAAACTTTCCATACGTGTACTTTTTGCTTTAATGAAAGAGGAAGGCCCCTTTTGTCAAGAATCTTTATAGTCCATACCTTGTCTATTCTCTTCTCCATGAAATCCAGTAAAATTTGAATCGCTACCATATTCATACCATTGTATTTTATATCTGTTTCCTCTTGGGATGATGGACTAATAAGAACATCCAAGCAAGAAACGGGAACATTGCTTAAGAGGTTGATTGCATTGCTGAAACAGATTTTAAAAATTCATTATTCATTTGGAAGACAGAATTAAAAACAGAGTACAACTCACTATAAACTGTTTATACAACTGCAACCACAAAGAGGCCCTGCAACTCAAACAATGCTTTGTTTTCTACTCTCTGGGTTTTAAAGAAGGTGGCATGCATTATCGCCTGAGTGTTGGCTCTTGGAACAAACAAGGAAAAAGAAAGACAAAAGCTATACAGCAAGCAGTGCATTATTACTTCCAGCCCCCACACTATCCTATCCCATAGATAAGGCACAGCTTCCAGCAGCGTTACAGCAGCTGATCTTGCAGGACAGCAGGGGGAACTCTCACATTGATTTGCAGCAGTCAGAGTTTTTTCCTACTTGAAACTTAAAACATTTTACAACACATCCGTACTACCATCATTAATGTGATAAAGTACACCACAGAAAACATCTCCTCCTCCTGTAACAGTGGGCCATGGTGGCAATTTCTCAGGTCCCCTGATTTATTTCCACTTTCACTTAGCTTGTAGTGTATAGGAAATACAGAAGGCTTTTAACACAACAAAAAAAGTTTCAGGTTTATTTAATAAATACTACCTTTCAGTAAGTGGCAGTCTTTGCATTCTACAAAGCACAAAGGAGCGCTTCCCAAATATCCATTAAGTGATTAGACCTCAGGGTCCCTCCTCCTCTTTAACTGAGTAAGATGAAACTTACTTTGCAAGGGTCCCTTGTATGGTACACATCCCTTGAGTTTGCTATCTATCCTGTTCTCATTATACAGACTTGCGTTTGTACTCTTCCTGAATATGAGCCTAAATTACATGGATGCTGCAAAAATTAGAATTCTGTCATTATGTACTTGCTGATGCACAACTAAAATTATAAATATATTTAGAAATCCTACAGAACTGTTCAGGCTCGCATGTGCAGACCTCAAAGCTATCACCGAACCTATGAGCACCGATTGTTTTAAGGATTGGTGAAGTGTTCCAAGAATAGAGAAAACTTTCCAAACAACTTCATTTAACACATTTAATAATGTTTACTTAGAAGCTGCCTTCAGTTTTTGTGTTATTAGTACAATTCTAACAAAGGTTTAGTACAAGAGAAAGCAAATAATGGCAATCAAATGTAACAGAATTTCTAACAAATACGCTAATTTTGGTCTGATCAGACTTGGGTGACTGTTCCACATTGTGCCATCTCCCTTTTGCTCTTTTAACAATTGAAATTCAGACAAATTTTACCTTTTGGAAAGCTTGTTCTCTTTGCTTTGTTTCTAATTCCTGTTTAAGATATGTCTTTTATATCATGGAAGTTATTCCTCTCCAATAATTCAGGAATAGTCAGAAACAAAACAGACTGAAATTCAACAAATATTTGGTGGCTTCAGGCCTTTCATCAAAAGTTCTCTTTTTACCAGTTTCTTATTAAACAACCAAGTTCCCAAACACCTACAAAATTAATTTTCTGGATCACTGTGTCTGAGCTATTCTTTTCAATAAATGAAGCCCGGCTTTCTGATCTTTGTCACTCCACTGACAGTTTTATTTGTGGTAGAGGAGTGTATGAAATTCTCCAGCTACCAGGAAGTCAGTGACTATGCACAGATCTGCACAATAGTGTTTGCATTCCTACTCCAGGGGGTAGAAATACTGCGTATATTACTCTCCCCTTTTCGGCTTCCTAGAGATCATTAATCACTGGGACATGACATCCACCCACTCATGCTCCCAGCCCCCTCCTGATATGCAAATTCAGAAGCAAAGGCCTATTTAGAGCTGCTGAATGCCTTGATTAAAACCTTGTTAGTGGGCAAAAATGGCACTCACTCTAATATGTGGTGCTTTAAGCTGTTCATATTCAAATGTTAAGTAATGACATGACAGAACCACAATAATGACAACAATACCAGGTACTAAATTAGTTAAGATATTTTTATAGGTAAGTTCTGCTTATTTATTAGAAATAGAGTCACACTGACAATCAGTACATCACAGATCAGGGCATGTATCCAACACCTGATGACTGCATAAAATAAATCTTCAACTTAAATATTCAGAGCACAAGCAGTCATTCATACAATGTGCTTTAACAGGCTGCCCAAACCCTTCATTTAGGCATCTTAACATTCTGCAGATTTACAAACTTACAGAAGTGCAAGTGATCAGCAGTTCTAAGAAATACACTTATGCCTCCCTGATGCTTCGTAAAGTTTATTCTGCTTTCAGGACTGCTTATATTTTATTCAATTTTTAATGTTATTTTCGTAACTGCCTCACTGATAGGCTCCAGGTGGAATGCAGAGCAAGAAGTTGCACTCTGCGCTCTGACTCACACCTCATCTCTAGCAATAAAGAGTGCACGGTCACAGTCCAGCATACTGAACAGCCCAAATGATGACACAGCCTCATTTTTTTTAGCTATGCTATGCTAGCTATAGACTGCTAACACAAGTTTACTCATTCATTATTGAAGCTCCTATCAGGAATGAAAGATTTGCTTGAGCAAAGAAACTAGGGGACTAAAGTGGGGCCCTCTGATCTGGGCCCCTGATCCTTCTGAGGATTTGCAGTGGCATTAGTTCTGACTATACCTTTTCTATTCCAGAGCTGCCTTATGATGAATAGTCTTGGTGGAAAAGCATACTAAATTATTCAGCTTTTACTGCATCCTATAGCACTCAAAGACAAAACTCAGGTTCTGCAAACAGGCTGAAATATCTGAATCACAGAAGTCAAAACCTGTGCAGTGCTCTAGCATGCTTCTAGCATGTTAAAAAAAACCTCCAAGTATGACATGAATCAAGATCGAATACTACATACAGCGATCATACACTTGCATTCTTTCTTCTATCAACCTGAGCTAAACAAACTTGCTACAGTTAGCTAACACAGGGAGAAAGCTGTTTTCCCAGTAGAACAGAAAGACTGAAGCAGTGCTATACTGAGTCTGATGGAGAAGGGGAAACAACTGAAGTGACCAGTGATAACCATCCTCATTTCTTTTCTGCTTGCCCCTCTCAGAATTAGGGATAATCCTTGCCTTGACTTGGTGTCTCCATAAGGTCTACATGGGCAGCATCTCTATAGACAATATTCTTTCTGACCGAAAAAAGCAAGGACAGAAATCACACCAATACTACATACTCTCCACAGCTGCCTACTTCTATATGTAAAGCCCTTTTTGGATGTCATCTGCAAGGGTTTGCAAAAGCTAAAACCAGAAGGACCTGCATAACATGTATCTTTTCGCAATAGCACAAGATAATTACATTTTACAGCGTGTTACATTTTACAGGGCCATTAGACTAGACAGATTCCTGGACAAGGAAATAGAACATGTTTTCACAGAAGAGCATCAGCTGTATAATAATTCACCAGATATCAGGCAGTCTTGCTGACTATGTACAAGCTTAAATGCTAAAGGCCGACCTCTGTCTTCTTGTAGTTGTTGAATTTATCCAAATTTGTTCAATTTTCCCAGCAGTGGGGAACTTATTCCCAGCAGTCCCTCCCTTAAAGAAGGATGAGAGTGCAAAACACTCACCATAAGCAGCAACTCAGCATTAACTTCAGTCATGGCAACTACTGCAGTGGTACCCTAAATTATTCCAAACCAGTCTGCACCAACGGAGAAAGGCTCTGATGTAGGATTTTAGTGTTCACCTACTAAGACTGCTGGTCTCTAAGAGCTTTCCAAGATTTTAATTAAGTTCATTTAACACTTTCAAGACTGCTTGGTGTGAAAAGCTATATCCTTCTTCCTAGAGACTGCTGGTTCAGAAGATGATCTTCAAAAGATCCTACATTATATACAGGCATCTCAGAAAAAGAAAATGGCAACACTAACTTTCATTGCTGAGAGAGAATGTGGGATAGCATTTGAGGCTATCGTACTGTTGGGCCCTGTGAACAGCTGACCTACTTGGATAAAATTAAGGATGTCACGGAAAAAACCTAGTAAACTGAACAGAGAACTACCACCTCTGAATTTTGATTGAATTATTGGCTGCAAATACACAACAAACAGTTGGGGGCAGGACTGAGGAAGAAAAAAACCCAGTGCACCTAGAACTGCACGACAATTCACTCATCTTTGAAAAAAACAAACCCCAAAATATTGTTACCAGGGAACCGATATTTGTACTTTTAACAATAAAGCAGCCTAGAACCACTTGAGATAAAATATCAGCTTGTTACTTCCATCCCAATCCATCAGAACTGCAAAAGTTACATACAAAAATCTCCAAATGCAGTTTTTCCATCAGCTTCTGTGCAAAAGAACAAAAGTTGCATTCTGCTTTAATTTGCACTACCTCTAGAACTTCCATATATATTTTCATCCTCAGTTACACACAAAAAGCCAGATTTCAAAAAGGTCGGCTTCATTATTGTTGATTAAAAATAACAACCTCACCAGACACTTTCTCTCTGGAATAGTGGACATGTTTAAACAATATTTCAGGCAAACATTTTTCATCAAAAAGCTTCATAATGTTTTACTCAAAACTACAGTTTTCATTGTTTCTCAGATTCCCACTTCAGATTTTAGGTAATTTTTTTCTATTTTTAAAAGAAATAAATAATAATCTTCTAAAATAGACTGGTTCTACAATTTTACTGACCTGTGCAACTCTTCAGTTTTGTCTTCAGTAGGGCCCATGGTTAATAAGCAGTGTCGAAGGATGGCAGCCATGTAACGAAATTGATGAGATTCATTCTATATAAATATAAATTATGAAGATATTTTTTCATTTTGAAGATTGCAAGTAGGGGTTTCAGGTCACTAGAATAATAAAAATTAAAGATGGAAAATACCTATTAGATCATAACACCCATCCCTATCAATAAAAGGACTGTACCTTAGAGTTCACTGAATGCTTAATGCAACATAGCTGCCATATGCTGGCCTTTTAACCAGGCCTTTTAAAAGGTGTTGGGGACTTTTTTTTCCAGTCAAATGAGCCTCCAATACCAGAAAACCCCGTTATAAGCATTTGCTCAATTCCATACCACTGTTCCTAATATACCACTACTACCTTCCTGTATTTACACCCAGACGCCTCTTCATCCATTTAGACTACATATGTTCTTCATTTCACTTGCCTCCTCCTCATTTAGACTTTTTGCTGCCAGCAGTTTCATTCCCCCACCCAGTCTGTTTCCTTGCTTAATCCACTTGTTTCTGTTCCCTTGATACCTTTTCACCATTTCCTTAATAACTTCTCTACCCTCAGCAACCTTATTTGCCCTACTTCTGCTCTCTCCGAGCAACTCCCCCTTCCCATCTCCCACCAGACAGCAGCCACACAAAAGTACGCTGCAAACATTTAACTGTGTGTGTCATGTCCTGGTCCTTTTTCATTAGCTGTTCTTGGCATCCACCATATGATCTGGTATGTTTGACCTAGCACAAAGCGCCCAAACGTATCTTTTGTAATATCAGCATCCAAATCTGCCAACTGTACCACCTGCGGCTCTTGTCCGGCTTTGCTACTTTAAAACCATCTCCAGTCATTAAATATTGCTGTTTCAAATGGTCCTCTTCCCCTTAGGATGGATCTCATTTAGTTTTCTACCTGCACACCTAACCTCTCTGGTCTCTTTTTATTTTCCATTCCGTCTAGTGTTTGTAATCTCTTCAAATTCTGCATCTTCAGCCCACTTAATTAACATGCTGTTTACTCTTCTTACTGATCATTAATATTTCCACAGGGATACTTGCTAAGCAGAATGCCACCTAACATACCTGGCTAGCAGCTTACAACTACTGAAGAGCTCTTTAATTTAAGGGTTGCTTGCTTTTAGGAACTTTCATAAAGAGTTATTATACAAGCTTTATCTCAAAACACAAAATAAGCTTCTCCCACCCCAGAATGTCTTATACTCTCATCCAAACAAAAAAAAAACCCAAAATAAAAAGGTACTAACACCAGAATGTCCTCTGATCTGAAGGAAATTCTCCTGACAGCTGTGTGCTTGGGCTCTTTAGGGAGGAAAAGTTCTGGGGGACAAAACCTCCCTAATTCTACAGACAGCAGCCAAACGAAACCTCATCAGGTCACGCCACAACTGTGTGCCACCTCCTGCCTGCCTTTCTGCAGTAAACTGGGCCTTTAATTCCTCAAGATTCCCAGTATTTTGTAAGAGTATACCAGCTCCAAGATCCAGATTTCAAGAGCTTACTTCTCAAGAGGTGAACACATAATACAGCTTCATTTTCCAACTTAACACGTGACATTATTTCCTACACACAGAAGTATTTAATTGCAAAGATGATAGTTCTCAAACTCTGAAGTAGCAAACATTCATATAGCTGTGTTACATGCTTGACTTTGGGTCAAGTTTCTCCACTTAAGTTCCTACCTCCACAACAATAACTTGTCTATACAAAGAACTTTCTCTGACAAAGTTAAAAGATACTTTTAATAAAGGTCAAAGTCAGGAATATAAACAAGAGGAAAGCCCCTCACTTCCTTCATATTTCCTTGAAATTGGAAGTATTAGCTTTTCTGATTTTTTCCCCTCATTCAAATGTCAAGATTTCTTATTCAGAGTATCCTTGAGACGTTAAAGCAAAGAACAAACTTTACACTTTTCTCAAGTTTTACATTCCCTAATGTTATGATTAATATCATATTTGCACTAAAAAGAACAATTATTTGTCAATTTTAACTACTGGAAACTTCTACTTAGCTTTATATGCTGCATACTTACAATGCCCAGTGACAAGTTAACACTGGTTTAGAGACAATATGATGTGGACTAAAAAAAAGATCCCCTATTTAATTCAATTACTATAGCACAGACCTCGGTTATTCAACAAAATAGTTACCATTATCATTTCTGTTTATAAATTTAGGAATGGAACACATAAGAGGAAAAAAAAGAAAAAAGTAGATCTGATATTGTCATGAAAAAACCTCAAGATAAATCTTATTCATAAGACATAACAATGAAAGTGCATTTGGTTCTTGTATTTGACCTCATCTTAAAAGACAATGTTTAAGTCTAAATCTGGGGTTGGAAGGATGGGAGAGTAAGATATTAAAAACAGTACCACTCTTTCTTCAGAGTTATTTGTTAAAAATTACAGTTGATGTGCTTATCATTATGCTCAGAAACCCAGAAGAAAACTAGGGAGACTTTTCAGCTCTAATTATTACCCTATTGCCATAGTCCACAATCTTCAGAGATCTAGCCATCCGATCCACTTATATTAGAAGTCAGCTAATTATTAGTGAACAGCATTTATTTTCTTCTACAAATCTCAGACTCTTAGGAAATGGTCATCTTAGCATTTTTTATTTGAAAACATACAGTTCTAACTTGCATTATATAACCCAAGCTACTCTCCTATTACACAGAAAATCTATTGATTAGATTTTTTTGCCTAAGTAGTAACAAGAACAAAAAAGTTATTTTGGTATTCAAAGCAATAATCATCAAAGACTCAATACCTCTTGAAAGCCCAAGATCATCAATACATGACACAAGCAGAAGTCAGACAGACAAATTTTCTCAGACTGATTTTGCATACAGAGAAATTACGATGCAAAATTTCAAAGTACCTTAGCTGCTATTTTGAAAAATGCAATCATATGCCATCAAAATCAGAGTAACAAAAATTAAGTATTAAAATCCTTGCTCTGGGCCTTGCACAACAACTGTCTCATGTATCTACCTGCTGGTTCTGGCTTTTGCAGGCTAAACAAAACCAATTTAAAACCCACTTCAACTAAACCTTACCTTGCTGTGAACATTCCAGCTGTCAAGTGTTACATTAAAAAGAGCCTTTAGTGCCTCAATGGCACAATCTGTCTCTTGCAAAGATAAAGGAGGCCTGTCACGATCTTCCGCTACTTTATATTCTTCTGTCCACCTTACACTCAGGGAACTTTCCAAAGCCTGAGTCAAAACTTGCACCCCTCGTAGTTCCTGACACAACTGTGATCTGATATCTGTGTGCAGAAGCGACAAGAGGAAGAGGAGACGCAAATCAAAGCATTTAATGTCATCAACAAACTGGTGGTCCTTGCATTTTTCCAGAAGACTGCAGAGCATAGCCGCAAGATTCAGTTCCAAACTGAGCTTCTGTGCAACAGCACTATTAAAAATAATGTTACAGAGGCATTTTAAAGCTTCTACTATAACAGGAAATTCAGACGCTCTCTCCAAAGGATCTTCCACAGTGTCCAGCTTTGCTAGCCTCATAAGGATCTGCATGTTCCTCTTCGTGGTTACAGGCACTAAAACCTTCTTGTCCCTGGAGAGAATCCGGAGGGCCTCCAGGCAGGCAACTTGACATGAAGTTTTTGCGTCTTTTTCAAGGATGTTTAGAATTCCCTCACATAGTTTCTGTGCAAACATAAACAAACAAAAAAGGAACAGTTTTAGCATCAAAATATTGGTAGCAACAGGAAACTACTTTTGCTAAGCTTCCATATTAACTTTTGAGTTTTCAGCTGACTTGAGAAACTAGGTATTCTGCCTTAGCCCTTCCAAATAGAAACTATTGCAAAATACCTCCAAAGATCGTCAAAAGCAGTTTTCCTCATGGATACAATCCATGCACATCAACACTGGCAAAACCATTAGGCCAAAATGGCAGATGCTACCCACCACTGCCAGTTACCAAGTTTTCTCTGTATCAGGACTGAAAACTTGAGTAGCCAGAGTAACACGGCTAGACAGAAATTAAATGTTTTTAAAATATGTCAAAGCAGAACAGTCACACCTACAGTACCTGCAAAATTGTAAGCTGAGGTTGTTTCAGTCAGGAGGCTGGGAGAAAAGAAACCAAACCAAAGTAACTGCTGCTCAACATACAAGTATTAGTACTCCATCTTTAGTAACAGCTATAATTTGTGTTGCCACTTCAACCTAATCTACGGACTTCTCCCATCCTAAGTAAGCTTCTTAGAAATATTACCTCTAACGTAGAAACATAATGCAGTTTTATTGGCAGACTTAGGCTGAAGCAGTTTTAACAAACCAACAAAACCGCTGCTTCACCAACACAGATCACTCTTAAAGTCGAAATACTTCATTGATACAATGTGACTGCAGGGGTAAACATTAATCATATAAATGCAGCATGACAAAATATAATACTCCAAGAATCTGCAGTTCAGAACAGTAACATCTGAATTACAGAAGAATTACCTTTTATGACAGAAACGGACAATCAGATGATCAATCAAAAGGGAGAAAAGACAGGACAGAAGAGATTACTTGATGGGGGAGGACCCCATAGGGTTTTTACGCCTTAAGCTCAGAACACCACCACTATTACTCTTGGGTACCAGAGACATAAGTATGGTCACAAAGAAGCTCCCAGATAAGTGGCAACACAAACTGCGTTGTACATCACAGGACACAGTTCCTCCCGCCCTCTCACCCCACAGCTTTGTGTCTAATGCACAGATTACCAAAGAAGCCAGAGTAGCAACCAAGTTGAATAGTGCTAGTGCAGAAGTTGACTTAAGACCTGAAATTCGTATTGTGGTTTCAGGCAGTACATGTCAATAAAAAAGTGATAAAAAAAAGCATAGGAATACTAGTAAAGTAAAAAATAGTTCTTGGAGAACAGTCTCTGGAATTGCACTTTTCATCACCACCACAAGAAAAAGGCAGGGAGCACAGCGGCCCATCACCCTGACCCAAAGTTCAAAAGAAAAGTTCCACTTGGGACAACCAAGCAAGTTTTGTTACTGTGATCACTTAGAACCAAAGCCAAAATAAATAATAAAAAAAGATTAAGTTTAAAGCAAATCTAGAACAGACACTCCAGAAGAATAAAGGAGAAAAAACCCCACAAGTCTTCAACAATATTCAAAGACAATCTTTAAACAAAGTCAGACAGTAGGAACTACCAATATGATTTCTAGTATGCTTGTCCTGGGGTAAAGCCCACCCAAAAGAACCACCCAGATGAGCAAGACTTTGACTACATCTCCACAGCCCTGACTAGATTAATCCAGTAAGTGTTTGAAAACCAGGAGTGAGCTCCACCTCTTACTATCACACAAGCAACATGAGAAATCTTCATCAGGGTATTATAGACACTGCAACAGTATAAAACCCACATTCGACCACCTGTGCAGGTGTATAGGTACTTACCATGGAAATTTCATAGGCAAGTACCTGGAAAAAGATACTCAAGTACAGAGTTTTCAGAGTTCTTCAACATTAACCTAACACTGCTCCCACAGAGCCATACAACCCCCTGACTTGAGCACAGTGTGCTAGACCTGCACTAAATGTTTCTGAAGGTGGCATCTTTGAAGCATTTTTTAAAAAAATGCCTAGGAAACAAAAAATGACCAGTCTAGACCCACAGTCAAATCACCTGGTCACAGCTTAACTTCTTACAAGAATTTTGTTTCTATAGTTAAGAGAGCTTTCCATACAATTAACTTTGCTTTGCAAGCTGAAGCAACAGTTGTGAAGTCTGTTTGGTTTTGAGGATTAACATAGAACTGAACAGAGAGTTCAGAGAACTCCAGGAAAAGGCCAGTTTATTCTGTTCCCTGTTTAAGCGCATTTCTATTAGACTTAGCAGTTGTTGACATCAGCTGCTACAGGGTGGTCGGTAACAATTTACCCAAATTCAACAGCTGGTTCACCAATTGGACTCTCCCCCTCTTCAGGAACTGTGGAGCAGTACCATATTAACAACACGAGAAACCAAGTTACCAGCCTTCCCCAAACCAAGATGCTGAATGAATGCCTCAAAGACACACTGGGCCAGACAGACTGCCTTATCAGTAAATAAATACAGCACAAAACCATATCTGATTCTTCATTAACAGTGCTGAAGGTTTCTTCTAGGGCTTTAAATACCAAGGATCACTTCACAAATTATCTGATCTGATCAATACTCACTGAAATTAAGGGGAGTTTCCACTCATTTTTGTTAGCAGCAGAGCCTATGCACATCTTGCATCTGGCGCTCTGGTCTTTAATCTCAGTCAGATAAAACCTCAACACTCATTTGACTACAAAGAGACTCCCAAATTCAGACTGATTTTTTTCTTTTTTTTTTGGAAGTTGCATCTACCTGCTGTTATGGAAGTGTCACTGCAAAATGTCAAAAGCACTGCAGGGGAGATCCCAAAGGGCACCAAACTCCCACTGACTTGCCATGGGAGGTGGAAGCCTAAACCTCCCTCCATACATTGGAAGACTATCCTTGCAATTTAATTAAAGATTCTAAAAACCATCATCTCATAGCTTCAAATCTTAGTGAAATGCAGCAACAGAAGATTCTTAACTCTGAATAGCTGTATTAAAAATAGATACTAAACAGAACACAAGCATTTTTTTTTTGTTTTTTTGAGATTTAGCAATCTGCTTACAACTTAAGAAAACCAACCCAGTGGTGTGCTTTTAAGGTGCTTCATTTCCTAGATGTTCCTGAAACCGCTGCTGTAGAAAAGATTTCACAATATAATCAAGGCTAGAGTTTATTTTTAAAAGCATTAATTATACAGTTTTATGCATACTATATTAACAACTAAGCCATCATACACGTAAGAACAAGTTACTAAGCTTCCTAGCCATTACAGCAAAATACATTTTTTTTAAGATTTAAGACTCAAGTAAGTGAAAAACACACAAGAACTGCTGACAAAGTTCCCTGGAGTTAGACCCTGGTAAGCCATCAAGAGCGAATTTAAAGGGACCAGCCTTCAGTTACAATACTGCCACTTGCAATACTACCAAAATCCATGACAGTGAACCACTGCTGGTGATCTCAGGTGCCAATAGGAGCTTAGGAAAAAACAGAGCATCTGACTATATTTGAAGAGTTATCCATGGGAAGTTTCAAAGCAAGGAAACAAAATTCATCTTATTAAGAAACTGCCTTGGAGACAGCTAAAACGAAACACCATACAGCACATTTTCTGCTTTATTCTTGAGAGCATGAGAGAAAGGACATGCAGAGAAAAGAGAAACAGGAAAGGATGCAACCACAAAAGCATAATCATCCTTTTCATTTTCTTTAGGTGGTGCTTTTTCTACCTCCCTGTAGACCATTAGGATGGCATAAGCTAAGGGGCACAGATGTTATTTATTTGCTTGGAAACGAAAGCAAGTGAAAGAATTCAGACAGCAAGGTACCTCCCCTTTCACATAATATATTATGATTGTCCTAGCTTCAAGGGGTTTATTGCTATCCCATAACTATTGTATGAATTTAACATTTTGGTTTTTGAGTTCTATCCTTTCAACATTCAGAAGGGAGTCTGACTTTCACCAGTTGTGCTATGGAAGATGTGGTTTTCATATACTTTTCCACAGAATCAAGGCAGTTTCTAGTCTTTTTAAACTTTTTTTATTATAAAATACATTCACTTCTCCAAAACTCATGAATTCTCAGCTTTTGTGCTAACAACAAGGTTAAGAAAGAGCAATATACATCATGCCTTTTGTCTATGCTGTAGTGCGAGTAAGATGAAAACATTTTAAAAATTTATTGCATGTTAAAACAGGAAGCCCAGAAACACCCTTGTCATCTTGTTTTGACGAGTAAAATACTCATCCATTTTGGTCCTTTATCCTGATAGCATAAACTCTTAATACTAAGAAGCAACATGGTCCTATAGAAAAAGCAATATCCTGAGATACAAAAGACCTGCATTTTTTTAACTTGCTCAGCCACAGACCTATTGTGTGGCTTTAGGAAAAAAGGTATCATCTCTTTATTCCGTTTTATTTTGCCATCTTTGTTTACAGGCTAACTAGATGGGGTGGGGAGGGAGAGGGGAGCACTACAAATGCTTATAGCAGGTGCTTATATTTTCCAGGCTCAAGCTCAGCTGGGGATACTCGGTGCCTGTGAAAAATAGGGTACTTCATGATCTCGCTCTTTGGTCCTTCGGTGCCTGCACGTGAGCACACTTAACCTATATCCACTTTTTTCAATTCACAGACCACTAAACTTTGGCTACGTCAGCTGAATTTACTGTAGCTTCTCAATACCAGACTAATAAATGTCTTGGTGAGAAAAGGAGACTATTTCCCTTTATTTGCTTCTTCACGTCTGGCAAATCACTCTCTTTACTTATACAGGCCTTCAGATTAGAGCAGGAACAAGAGAATATAGTCTCCATTCTCCAAGTATTCAAATGAAGCAAACAACACTGCTTTATTGAATATAGCATTTAATTTAGACAAAGATTATTCAGTGCTAGAGAAGCTGCAATTCAAAAGCGAACAACAGAAGTTCTGCTAGACATTACAGAAATAGAGTATATACCTTATCTCTCCTTTTCTGTACCTTTAGTTTTGATTTATGCCATAGATACTCTAAGTACCAGGAGAGGTACACTTCTTAATGTTCAAGTTTAAATTAAAGTAAGGGAAAAAACCCCAACCTGTTGCTAAATTGACTCCAAAATATATGTTGCTCCCATTTTCCACTTTCCTTGGTGACAGAGCACATTAGTAACAAAATTGTCAGAAAAGTCCATCAAGAACAGAAATTCTACAACAGCAGAACACAAGAGATGTGCTTGGTTTTGTATCACCTTCACTCACTTCTCAAGATCAATGTTCTTAAGACTTTTTTGTATAGTTCAAGGCATAAATACATCCATCTTGATGTAACAGAAAGTGATATTAGCACATGGGGAGCAATACGAGTGTGTCAGACTTATGAAATTCTCACTGCTCCTCTTAGGTTTAATTTAAACAAAAATCAAGCTTTTTAGAGAACTGTCCACAAAAATCAAATGAGTCCTCCCCACTCATCTTTAACAGCTGGGAAAGAAAAGTCATAGAACTAACAGTGACTGCTTCCTCACTCTTTTAGCATGGGTGAACCAGAAGCCACATCTTTGTCTTTGGCCTCATCAAGTGTTACGTGCACATCATTTATTTAGGAGAATGGCAACATCATTAGTGGTACCAGGTCATGCTTTCCTTCTCCTGCACTGGCTTAAGTCCCTCTAGTTCTCCATGTCTTCTGACCCATATTTTTCATCATTTTCAAATTTCAATTTTAATTAAATTCTCTCTAGGGGTTCAAGAGAAGTACGCTCTTAATTTAATTCAGCCTTGTTCTGCAACTGTTTGTGGTGGGAACGGTTAATGAAATCAACTGTAGTGCCAGATACAAAGTTCAAGGAACTGGACTTTGGAGAGGGACTCTTTACAAGGGCATGGAGTGATAGGACGAGAGGTAATGGCTTCAAACCAGAAGAGGGTAGATTTAGACTAGGTATCAGGAAGAAATTCTTTACTGTGAGGGTAGTGAGGCACTGGAACAGGTTGCCCAGGGAAGCTGTGGAGGCCCCATCCCTGGAAGTGTTCAAGGCCATGCTGGATGAGGCTTTGAGCAGCCAGGTCTAGTGAGAGGTGTCCTTGCCCATGGCAAGGGGGTTGGGAACTAGATGATCTTTAAGGTCCCTTCCAACCTAAACTATTTGATGATTCTATGAACTGTATTTCCTCAACAAGTCATAGAGGTCTGCTATTTTCTACCTCATCTGTATTGCTGTCTATTCCTCAAACTTACCTTCTATTCACTATAACCATGAAGATTCACAACAGACTACCCAATTTCAGGTAATTGAAAGGAATCTTAGTAGTAATCACAATAAACTGGACATCAATTTTTACAACAACTCTAAGTTTCTGTGGCTCTCCAAGTTATTCAGAAGCTTCTCTTAAATGGTCTCTCTCCATCTCACGTAAGGCAAAACAAAGCATTTTACATGTTTCTTATATTTTCACTAGAGTATACAAAACAGTGTTGTAGAAAACCGAAGAGAAACTATGTTTCTTGCAAGTCAGAGGTCAGAGATTCCAGGAGTAAAGAGGCATAACTTGGAATTGCTGAATAAGAACGTTGGCTGATTGTTTCTACTAGCAGGAGCAGCATTAAAAGAATAAAAGGTTTTATTCTGCTATTAGATTTCAGAGTAAAGCATCCAAGGCAGTAAGAAAGTAAGCCCAAGAGTATTTGAAATATTAGTTCAAGCTTTTGTTTTCTCTGGAAGTCAAGGCAACGTTTATATAACATTTATGATCAACTGCGCTGAATAATGGGACAATTAGACAACCTCCTCTGAAAAGGCCATGCCCAATTCTTGCCTAGTCTTTGTGGACAGATGTGGGTGGGAAGGAAGGTGTACACTTGTACTCCTTCAGGAGTTGGTCTGCTTCGTTTCAAAACTTTTGGCAGGAGCTTGCCAGCTCTGAACATGGCAGAGGTCCAAGTCGCAGGTTTGAACATGTGCGACCTTAGGCTAGACGGCACTCTGCAGGTAAGGTGAGGCGCATGCAGAGTAATCTGTGTTATCAGAACTGGTGGAATAAACACCTGGTTCAGAGTCACAGAAAGGTGAAATTCTGCATAGCTGTACTCTCAGCAGCCCTCCTTGCCCTCCCCACTGAACAGGCAGAGGGAGAACCCTTTATAACCTCTGTAACCCAGTGGTGAAAGAAGGGTTTTAAAAGCAGAGATGGGCTTCACTGGCTTATCATAAACCTTAAGAGATGTAAAAACCAAAAAATGCTGGGTGGGAGCAGGCAGGACCAGAGGGAATTAGAACACATGCTTAGTATTAATGAAGGATACTTAGTAACTTTTCTTCTTTTACAGACTGGTACTCCCTTAAGGGGTTTCAGTAAAGTCAGAACAATAACAACAACAATTACTATGATGATACCACACAGTGTGCCCACAGGAGCACTTGAGCTTAATATTTTTATAGGACACTCACTAACAGACTTTAAAAGCTTGCAACGAAGTTACTGTGAGGAGAAAAACTCTGTGCCTTTGTGGCTGCAGGAACCTTCAGACCTCCCAGAAGTGTCACAGTGTCAACAGCACTATCTAATAATGAGGTTCTTCTGAGATTTAGAGCGTGACAGCATCTTGCTCCATCAACATACTTCACTGTTTCCATCCTTCCAAAGTTCAAACACGGTACAGTCCACAGCCTTAAGGTATGTCCCCACATCATGAATTTAATTAGGAGAGAAAGTCCCACAATACATTTGGTATGATTTACCATCATCTATTTCAACACCTTTAAAACATTCAGCAATGTGGGGGAAAAGACTGTTTTGGTGAGTTTCTTCCCACTAAAGGGGGCCTTGAATTTTAGGTCCATTATGTTCAAATTGAACCTGAACAATAAATCAAGAAAACTGATCTCAAACTTTAAAGATTTATATTATAGGACTGACCCAACACAGTAAGCCAGAGACAGTAGAGTGGAAACCCGATGTTTTAAGTAGTATGAGAGGTGAAGCAGACAAAACATAAGGCGCTGAAAAGGAAATATGTCAATCATGAAGACACTACCATTTCAGGCAATAATATGGCTTACAAGTAATATTCTTATGTTTGGCTGCTGCTTCCTTTTTTTCTCCTTCCTCCCCTAAACTCAGCATCTTCATCCAATTTTAAAAGTCAGTCTTGCTTGCTACCTTGGACAGACTTACTTTCTCTGTTCTATCACCTAGGCAAACGGTGCTGTAGCTCCTTCCAGTTGTGCAATGCCATGGCTAATGAGGGAACCAGTACTGACAGACGTTTCCAGGCCACAAACACTGCTGTGATTTTTCTTGCCATTTTAAGTCTGTAAACAGCACAAATGTGTTGCTACTTCAGAAGCAGGATTTGGGCCTGTCAAGGTATAAATAATGGAGAACAAAGCTATTAAATGATGAGGAAGTGGTTCTAAAAAAAAAACAAAAAAACCACCAAAACCAAAACCCAAACCCAACAAACTTTCCTTTTTGTATTAGGATATGTGAGGCTTGAGCTGAAGTTCCTGCTGTGCCACATGGAGAGGGAGACGCTATGCCTGACACCTCTCTCCAAGGTGACTGCACAGTCAAGTTACCAGATATTCATTTTCTGGAGTTGATTCCAGCATAGACCTAAAGAACCAACAACTGTTTGTGTCAACCATGCCATGCTGCTATGAAGTGTTACAGTTCTGAAATCTCAACCTTTCCCAGCAAAACAACATCAAGAACTTCTTGGCTAGTTGAGACAAATATTTCAGATTTGTAAGAGCTGATTAAGCCTCTCTGAAGCAACCATGCTGCCTTAATTTCAGCTGCTATTCCAGAACACACTTACCTCTCATTGGCAATTTCTATGCTGTTTACACACACAAACCAAAAACAAGCTGTCAGAAATTCATATTTTTTATTAGTATACGACAAGGTAAGAAGGAATAGCACCAACTTGATCTGCCTGGTATCCCAGTAGATCTTGCAATACAACACAGGTTGCCCACTCATTTACATCCATAGCACCCATCATATAGGCCAACGCAGGCACATATATCATTAAACAAAACAACCAGGGCAAGTAACAGCTCACATTACAATCTTGTGGCTGTTATCATCCTGTGATGTATTAAAGTCCTGTGGCTATGTCCAGATAGACAAGCTTGATAGCATTACCTCTCTTCCTGCCTTCTAGAGGACAGAACCTACTTTCCTCCTGGAGTTCAGCATTACAAACTCACTGCTAATTTAGTTAGTTTACAGCCTAAAGCATCATGATTTGATAGCCATATTCGGACAGCAAAAGTTTTTCTGTCTGATTTACCCAGATTCTATAGTCAAGCTGTCGTTTTGTCCTTGCTGTCTTTCATATTTTACAGCATATCACTGTTGCATACGGGTTGACCTCTCCCTAACAGTATCCAATCTAGAAAAGCATAAAGCTCAGTTACGCCTACATTACAACATAATTACTCTATAGACACAAGCTTGCTGTTTAAGGTTGTGGCTGAAGCTGTGTGGTGAGACAGAGAAAAAACCTGCATTGCCACTGTTGATCTTCACTTGCACTCTTGCATAGACATGAATGACTGACAACAAAGTCTGTGAGGCTTGCTGGAGTAAATAACTAAAAGAAAATTTACTCCTAGGCATGAACAAACCCAATATGCAGCAAGAGACTGATAAGAAGTATGTATTGCATTCATCACGTTATATGGCAAGTTTCCAATAGCACTGGAAACCAAAGACAAAATCCTGAAGTCCCTCTGTATTTGCCCCCATACCTGAACTTCAAGTCTACTACATGGCTTCATTACCGATTGTGACACTTTGTCTGAACTCTCTTTCACTGCAATAATTCTAAGCTAATAGCAGCAGAACTGCGAATACTGTCAACTCAAATGTATTTTCATATCACTAAACAAAAAAAAAAAAAAAAAAAAAACACGAAACTAATTAT
>VFFE01008996.1:441004-542089 GCA_008921705.1 Burhinus oedicnemus
GCTCCACCGCCTCGGCGCCACCGTGCCCCTCCACGACCTCCAGCACCGCGCCCAGCTCCATGCCTGCACGCCCGCCCTCCGGCCGCCGCCTGCCCTGCCCTGCCCTGCCCCGCTCCGCTCCGCCAGCAGCAGCCGCCGCCCCGCCGCGCCCTGACCTCCCACCCCGCGCCCCTCTGACGTGACGTGACGCAACGCTCCCCTTGGAAACTGCCTGCACTGGCGCGCAACGCTCGCGTGCTATTGGCTGGAGGGGGCGGCCGCGTGCACCCCCGAGCCCTCCTATTGGCTGCCCTCCCGCCCAGTCCCGCCGGCAGGAGAGCGGGGCGAGGGGACTACGACTCCCAGCATGCCAAGCGGCGCGCGGCGCTGTCAGTGGGGCTCTGGTGCCGCGGGGCACGATGGGTACTGTAGTCCGCCCCCAGGCAGCCCTGGAGGCGGCTGGCGAGAAGGGCGGCAGGGCGGGCCGAGGGGTGAGGGTTCGAGTCCCCAGCGGCCGTGCCGGCCGGGAGCGCGCCCTCGCGTTGCTCAGTGGCGCAAAGCACAGCCCGGCATCTGCCCTCCTCTTCTGCCTGGCAGCAGAACAGAACCCTTTTGCTCGAGTCCAACTCACCAGAGCGGTGGGGGTGCATGAAAATTCTCCGTTTCCACTTGAAGTCCCCCCATACTTGTCACTGGCGAGGCCCCACCTCAAATACCATGTTCGTTTTTGGGCCCCTCACCAGAGGAGGGACGCTGAGGTTCTGGAGCGTGTCCAGAGAAGGGCAACGAAGCTGGTGAGGGGTCTAGAGCCCAGGTCTGATGAGGAGCGGCTGAGGGAACTGGGGTTGTTCAGCCTGGAGAAAAGGAGGCCGAGGGGAGACCTTATCGCTCTACAACTACCTGAGAGGAGGTTGGGGTGGAGGGGTGGGGGGTGCGTGTCAGTCTCTTCTCCCAAGTAACAAGTGGTAGAACAAGAGGAAATGGCCTCAAGTTGAGCCAGGGGAGGTTTAGGATGGATATTAGGAAAAATTTCTTCACAGAAAGAGTTATCAAGCATTGGAACAGGCTGCCCAGGGAAGTGGTTGAGTCACCATCCCTGGAGGTATGTAAAAGGTGTGTAGATGTGGTGCTCAGGGACATGGTTTAGTGGTGGACTTGGCAGTGCCAGGTTAATGGTTGGACTAGATGATCTTAAAGGTCTCTTCCAACCTAAACGATTCTATGATTCTATGAAGACAGACCCTCCCCCTCTCTGGGGGGCAGCATGGCCACCTTCCCACAGCTGCCCGTGTATCCATTCACAGGAAAGTTGATTTTTTTCTTTTTTTGGTAGGTGTTGATGTGGGTGTGATCAACCAGGGCAGTGTAGAGGAGAGGTGCCGGTGCCAAGCCGCTGCCATGTTGTGTTTGGGAGGTGGGGGGAGGGTGGGCTGCGCCGGCGCGGCCGGGCCAGAGCCTGTGGTGACAGATCTGCAAGACTGTAGGTTTAAACTACACTGAGAAGATACGTAGCATCTCCATACTCAGGGTGCCCTACAATCAAAATTCATTGTCCGGATAGCAGAAAACGATTTATTGAAGTTAACAAAAAAACACGGTAATAAAAATTCAGAGGGAGCCGCGGTCAGTCTCTCCTTGAATTATTAATTCCTTCAGCAGCAATTCAGGAGGTGGTCATGGAGAGAAACCTTTCCTCTCACAGACAATTGGCTCCGTGGCAGAAAATACCACAGGGAGAGGGAGGTTTCACCTGCAGATGGATGGTGGCTCCAAAGGGCGCTGAAGGTGCTAAGACGTGTGTGTTTGAGATGCAGACCCAAACTAGGATGTGAATTTTCTAGTTAGGGGTTTCTTGCCACAATGGGTTAAACTGAGATACAAAACCAGAACAACGCGGTCATTGGGCTGCAAGGAGTAACAAAATCCAGCCTGAAGTGCACAACCATTTCTTCTGAGTCAGGTGCATGTCTATACTAATGCAGCTTTTGAAAGAAATCCAGTAAAAATAATCCTTTGGTTGTTTGATTTACAATTCCATCATAAAGCATAAACCTGTTTAGATTTTCTTCACAACACAGCAAAACACTTATTTCACTTGTACACTGCCAATTAAAATTTTTGTTTACATTAAAAAAACCCTAAAAAATAAAGATTAGAATACTGTTACTGCCCTTTAAAGGTACATTGTTATTCATCATCAGCGTGTTTTAGTTTCCACTTTAGGCAGTATATGAAGGATTAGGATTTCAATGAAAGAGGGGGACAGAATAAATTGCATCCTCTACCAAAGAACTGCCAGACCTTTTCAGATGGGTGCATACCATGAGCCCTTCCCATGTTAGTCAGCTTTATCTAAACCTTCCAAAGCAATGTCTGCCCCTGAATTTCATGGGTTTCGGGGTCAGTCACAACAGAATTGTGGGGCTGGGGAGGTCAGAGGCCATTTTTGTCAAAGGGTAGTGACCTTAGCAGCAAGAGGTAGCCTGACAAAAACAGAATTCATGCTAGTGAATGGAGTTCTCACTGCTCTTCCCCCGCTGAGTCTTTTTTCTACCTGGTAATGAAAAATCTTGAAGAAATGTAATGGATTTTTATGTGCATACATACATATATGTTTGTGTGTGTGTATACATCTATTTTAACTTTTATATATATTATGTTAGTTATGCTAGAATATATATTCTTACAATATGTTATATTGTATATATTACATATATCTATCTTCAGTTATATGTTTTAGCCTATGAAAAAGGCTACACTTTTAATAAGAAATGTATTTGTTGTGAGAAGAAAAAAAAGAAAAAGAAAAAGAAAAAGAAAAAAGAAAAAGAAAAAGAAAAAGAAAAAGAAAAAGAAAAAGAAAAAGAAAAAGAAAAAGAAAAAGAAAAAGAAAAAGAAAAAGAAAAAGAAAAAGAAAAAGAAAAAAGAAGAGAAAGTGAAAATGAGATTGAATATTTTGGTATGTGGTATAAAAACTTCTTCAGAAGGATTTGTGTAGTCACATATTTACTTTATATACACATTAATACGTGGCAAGGCAAGAAACAGAAGTTTTAGTTACCATGGTCAAGGGAAGGGCTTAATTAACAGTTTGCAGGCTCTGACTCAGGAGGTTTGGCAATTTGTACTAGGATGATTTAAGAGATTCCTGCCCCTAGCCAGCCATTCTACCCAGAGGTTATCATCCTCTCAGGAGCTGCTGCACTTCACAGCCTGGTAGATACCCCTGTGATCTGAAAGCTGTGGCAGTTTATATTAATATGGTGGGTTCTGACCTGCGGTGGTCGAGGAGGGGGTCTGCTTTCCTTTGCAGTGCTTCTGATGCAGATGGTGATGGTGACCTCTGTAGAGCTGCGTTCAGTAATCTATATATGGCTCCCCATGAATGTCCAGTTTAAATTTCAAAGGCCTCGTCAGGAAGCAGTTCAAAGGTATTTGGAAGTGCATGTTCAGACTCCTGTGGCATCAATAAACCTTTCTAAATTAATTAAAAAAGAAAAAAAAAAAGAAAGACTGTGGAGGTTCTTTTGCAAAAGACTTTCAAAGCCCTATCTGACTGATGATGTTCTGTGGCTCTTTTTATGAGTAGTTTTGTGGTGCTGCTGTTGGTCACAATTCCCTCTCCCAGCACGTTGCGCATGGTGTTGCCATTCTCCACCCAGAAAGTCTTTATTATTTCTGGGGCTGATACCCGTCGTCGTTCCTAAACGGTCTCCCTGGGATCTTGAAGACAGACTAAGTGAGTTCTCCCCAAACATGTTGAAGGATATAACACATTTGTATACTAAAATATTCTCACTTTCTCCTCTCTTTCAGTCAATGGGGATTAGACTTTATTAGGTTTAACGAGTTGTTGTAAAAAATGTAGGGAGTGCTTCTGGCTTCCCTTGAGTGGAAGCCTTCCTTTGAAAGACCCAGCTTTGAGTTACTGGTCAGTGCTGCCCACAAGTGTCTCACCTATACATTTGGTCCTTGGAGGGACCATGGCAGGTCACGGTCAGCAGTCCATCAGGTAACTGGAGATTGATCAATGTTCCAGCGATAGTGACTGAGTGAACGGGGTCACAGTGGGCTCTTGGCAGATGCGATGCAATGCTGAGATTTGGAATCGGTCAGAGAGAAGAAAGTGGATTTTTCTATTCTAGTGACACTGCCTTTGTCATACTAATTTCTCACAGTCTTGATGAGGCAGGTATTTCTGTGTTTGTTAATAATAAATAGGCCAGAATCAATGCTTTGATTTAAAAATCTTCAATAACAAAATGCAAAGTAGGACTTCGGTCTCAAACACATCAAAACTTCAGCTGCTAAAGACTGGACACTCAAAAAACTTCCTCACATGACTTACCTTCTTCATGTATAGTCATTTTTGCCTGAAGGTAACTTGAATAAGAATAAAATGGATGAGTTAGCCTAAGCCTGATCTCCCCTATCCTTAACAAAAGTGAAGAGTAAATGTTTATTGGGTAATAATACCAGCTGACAAGGGTAAAATTTCAGAAGGTCTGTGACACTAACAAGATTTTCATCAGATCCATAAAGGTAGAGATAGGCTCCTGCTGTGTTTCTGAAAAACCCCACCAGGACCTTGGCTGAATATTTAAGAGCCTGAACATTTGCCAAACCTGTCCCGGAACACCCTTCCTCCCTCAGTCCTTGCGGATTTCCAGCTCATTCCTGTAGTTACTTCAGACCCCAAACTCTCACCAGTTATATACGTTCTCAAGTCCTTCATTGGATAAAAACTTACATGGTCACATTTAGGGGTTTTTAAAGGTTTGCAGCTTGTAGACATTTCTGTATTTGAGTAAATTTAAATGGTATCTATTTAATTTCAAGAACTTTATTTGAGTGTGAAAATCCCTCATATATCTTGCACAACTGTACAAATAACACTTTTGTCCATTTTAGGCATAAACATGGTTAACATCACACTAGGTGCTATCAAAGATTTTATTTACAAAACAATTACTAAAATGCCTGATGTCATATTTCCATTTATTTATTTCTTACCCATAGGGTAATAGGTCCACCATAATTGCTTGGTGCATTTTATAATACAGAAGAAAAAGCTATGTTAATAAAATCTAACAAAACCTCACAAATAGCTACAAATGTGACAGAAAATGTCTAAGAAAAATTCTCCCCAAAATACAATACATTTTTCCACACATACACAGTACAGAATAAGTTCAAAGGCACAGCTTTGAATTTTGCTTTTGTAGAAGTATATAGAATTATCACCACATGAAGGAATTGAGAGAACAGTTTCATACCTGTCAATAGGTAATTAAATGAATAATGTTTGCATTGTCATTTTCTTTACATAATTGCTTCATATCATCATATTTAACATATGTGGCTCTGAATCCAAAATCTTCCCAGTCCCCAAGTCCCTTCTTAACCTTGTCATTCCTGACCAGAGAAATTAGTTTTTTCCAGATTGTGCAAACTTAACACAAATACATATATAATAAGAACAATAGTCAACTTAAGGCAGTGTATAATTCAATGCTACATGTTCTTCTCTTTTGTAAAGATCAAACTTACTGGATCAACAGAAAGGTGCATCAATACACAAAGTTAGGTGTAAACTGAAACCTACGACAACACATGTCTTTTAAGGAGCCAGAGAGAGGAATTGGTATGAACAAGTGATGACTGGCAGAATGGTTTTTAAGGAATGCATTAAGAGCTTAAAAGAACAGATGACAGAGTTTTGCTGAGGTGAATTTCCTGTCTTGAATTCAAATTATAAATAGGTCCCATTTCAGTAATTTTTTTGTAAGACTCATTAACATTTGTCAATAAGAGAGGGGGGCAAAAATGGCTCACTCAAACTGACATCACACAGGGTTGGCCCACATGCCAGAATTCACAAAGGCACAGATTGGCCCAGAAAGTGGTCTAGAATAGCACAAAATTCCTTTTCGGCTACAGGAACATTCAGTCATACTGGTCTGCAATCTGCCCACATTATGAACTACGTTTATCTGCCCAGGATCTTCTCCATCTTCACCTCCCTTGGAGAACGTCCATGAAAAGTCCCACATAACATGAAGTTTTTAGAACTCTCTTAAGTACATGGGCTTCGCTGATACCAGTCATTTTCATTTAGCCCAGCCTGTGGTGGCTTCCCCATTGATGTAGGCAAAGCCGGGAAAGTGTTGCATGTGCTCATACTCAGAATTTCTGCGCGTTGTCAAGGGGTTGTACATGTCACTGGAATTTCCATATCTTGTGGAGTGCATGGATGGGCTCGTGTAGCAGGAGTTCGCGGCCGGCACCTCCGGCCAGCGAGGAGTCACTGGTGTGGGATGCAGCCTTGGAGTACTGCTCATCAAACAGGGCTCCATTCTTGATGTTGGGCTGTTGAAAGGGTACTACAATAAAACCAAAGAAAAACAAAGTAAAGAATTATCTACCACATACTTAATTTTAAAATAAGGGGTGGTGGTATCACAATTCCGTGTTTAACAAAACCAAAATCATATGAACTGGCAGCCCCCCAACAACTAGGTAACATACTGAAGGTGGAATATCAGATAACTAGTGCCTGCAGTCAAACCAAAGTGTCAGGGAAGGTCTTGCAAAGCAGTCACTGCATTTAAATATTGAATTAATTTATCACAGAGATAGGTACTGGCAGGTATATCCGGGAGCAGAAAAATAAATTTAATTCATCTGATCTTTTTCTCACAGCTTTTACTTGGAAACTTGCTATTCAGTAAAAAACAGTATAAAATGTCCCAACTCCTGCTTACTCAACTGAGTTTTGAGGGAGGAGAGCAAAAGGATCTCTATTACTGGAAAGGTGCCTTCCCTTTTGAATGTTCACAAGCCATCCTGCCAGTTTCTGCAGAAAAATAGTATGGTCTGGCCTCAGAGCGAGCAGCTAATTGGAGAACTTATGAGAAGAGGCAGGCAGAAGAAGAATCTCTCTATTCCCCAGCTGTTCACAGTGACAGTTAGAAACAAGAAATCAAAGAAGTTTGACAAATGCCTCCCACTAAGGAGAAGATGTGCTGAGGATAGGATAGGCAGGAAAACAGAGAACAGCTTTTGCCCTCTGTAGCCACAGGCTGCCCAGCAACAGAAAGTAAACTGTCCTTATGAGTGCTTGCTTAACATGTATTTATCTTAATGCCTGTCTTACAGGAGCAAATCATCTGTGTGTTGTGCCTAAGATATGGCTCTCCTTGTTTTGCCCTCCTATTATCCTCCTATTATCCATCTGCAGAGATGGTGAGGATCCCTGTTCCCCTCGACCAGCCATGTATCTTCAGAGCTTCTACATTTTACACGCGAAGGCATCCATACACACAGGGCTGTACCTTTTCTACAAAAAGTGTCATAGTTTTAAATTTCATGACCTTGGATTGTTTGACACTATGGTATTTCCTTAACTAGAAAGCTGTCACCAAAGCAGGACTATCATTTCTTCTGATGCTTACAGACCTTGCAAGCTGTGTGCCAGAATTTTATATGGCTGAGGACTGAAAAAACCCTTCCCCGTATTTTGGAGGGTCATGGAGAGGAGAGCTGCCATAGTCGTTCCTAGGAGGGAGATGGCAATGATTCTCAAAGGGTCTCATTACATTACTCCACTGTCGGATGGGGCCAGGGTTAATCAGTTGCATAAGTGAGTCCCCAAGGCAATTACAGCAATGCCTCCATGAGGAGTTTCTGCTGGCTCCCTCCAGACCGCAGCCAGGAAGGCAGCCCTGCCTTGGCAAATGTATTCGAACAGTTCACAAGCCTCAGGCAGCTCAAAAGCCACACACTGGCCACTCCTGATTAGAGAGGAGAAAGAGAAGACTATTTTTGACCAGAATACTGTATTTAGTGACTTAGCATATTCCACCATGTCCTGGGGAGACAAGCCATTTAGCAGATGAGAGAGAAGAGATTAAAGCTGTACAATGCATTATTTAGTATACACTTCTCAATGCCACAGAGACTGTGGATTTCCCCATGCAATCAGCTGCTGAAACAGGTGGGTAAATAGCAGCGCCATACTGGAACATCAACACTTCAACTGCTACTGCTAATAATACAGCTATCAGAATAAGCTGTATTGGCATCACTGGCAACAAGTCTATACAAGATCATCTGAATTTCCATCTTCACCCCAGCAAAAGGCTTTTCAGTAGGAAAATTCAGCAGAGGTTAGGCACTGACTGCAGAAAGCCTTATATTCCTTTGCAGAAGAATCAAGTTTGCAGCTTTGCTTGCTTTTGCTAAAGATAAGAGCTGCCCGTGCGCAGTAACGATGAAGTTTTATATGAGGTGATTTGAATTTAGGATCATAGTTCTCTCCTTTAACTCATTAATTAAGGACAGGGCACTCTGTCAAAAGACAAAAAACTTGCAAGTATTCTAAATAAACAGAAGAGGTTCGAGAAAAAGTTGAACAATTTTCATATTTTTAATGTTTGGGAGACTAGCTAGTAGATTTAGGATGCAGCTTTCCTGGTCTGCACCGGCAATACATTGAAGTAATTTTCATGCTAGTGCCTGCTGACTGCCTTCACCTGAACATCTTGGTGAACAAAACTCCTGCCATAATGAATACAGAGGAAACAAGTTGTTGTGTTATTCACAACAGCTTCAGAGTTGAATTCATCTCACCTAACTTTAGTTGTCAAAAAGTCAGGCATCTAATAAAAGTGAGTAATCTGTGCTCTGTCTACAGCCACTGGAAGAATTTATCAAACCCCAAGATAAACATTTGACAGAAGATGAACAGTGCTCAGAAGATGGCTCTTCCTCCTGCTACATCATGTAATCCATTAGTTATGTTGGTTCAAGTTAAATAATAGTCTCTTTTCCATAGTTGTCAAGTCCATAAGTTGTTTTTCCTGGCTGATCTCAAATGTCCCACTAATGAATGTGTACAAAAAGCTTTGAGATGGTGGGAGTCAGTACCAGGATGGATCACTGGGAAACACTGTCTCCCATGACATCCTCATAGGTAAGCTTAGGAAGTGTGGGTTAGATGAGTGGACAGTGAGGTGGATTGAGAACTGGCTGAATGGCAGAGCTGAGAGGGTTGTGATCTGTAGCGCAGAGTCTAGTTGGAGGCCTGTAACTAGCGGTGTTCTCCAGGCATCAGTGCTGGGTCAGGTCTTGTTCAACATATTCATCAACCACCTGGATGAGGGGACAGAATGTACCGTCAGCAAGTTTGCCGGTGACACGAAACTGGGAGGAGTGGCTGACACACTGGAAGGCTGTGCTGCCATTCAGCAAGACCTGGACAGGCTAGAGTGTTGGGTGGAGAGGAACCTAATGAAGTTCAACAAGGGCAAGTGTAGGGTCTTGCACCTAGGGAGGAATAACCCCATGCACCAGTACAGGTTAGGGGCTGACCTGCTGGAAAGCAGCTCTGCTGAGAGGGACCCGGGAGTCCTGGTGGACAACAAGTTGACCATGAGCCAGCAATGTGCCCTTGTGGCCAAGAAGGCCAATGGACTCCTGGGGTGCATTAAAAAGAGCATGGCCAGCTGGTCGGGGGAGGTTATCCTCCCCCTCTGCACTGCCCTGGTGAGGCCACATCTGTGTCCAGTTCTGGGCTCCCCGGTTCAAGAAGGACAGGGAACTTCTGGAGAGAGTCCAGCGGAGGGCTACAAAGATGATCGAGGGAATGGAGCACCTCTCTTATGAGGAAAGGCTGAGAGACCTGGGTCTGTTTAGCCTGGAGAAGAGAAGACTGAGGGGGGATTTCATCAATGCTTATAAATATCTAAAGGATGGGTGTCAAGAGGATGAGGCCAGACTCTTTTCAGTGGTGCCCAGTGATAGGACAAGGGGCAACGGGCACAAACTGGAAGACGGGAAATTCCATCTCAACATGAGGAAAAACTCTTTTACTTTGAGGGTGACAAAGCACTGGAACAGGCTGCCCAGAGGGGTTGTGGCGTCTCCTTCTCTGGAGATGTTCAAAACCCGCCTGGATGCAGTCCTGTCCAATCTGCTGTAGGCAAACCTGCTTTGGCAGGGGGGTTGGACTAGATGATCTCCAAAGATCCCTTCCAACCCCTACCATTCTGTGATTCTGTGAAAAAAACACACCACACAAATAATACATTTTAAACTTTCTGTTTTCAGTATGTCACCTGTGGAGCTGCAAGATGTAGGCCAAGCTAGAAACATTCTTCTTTGTCTTCAGCAGTGTTTTACTTGATACCAATTATCACGATCTTTGCCTTTATCACCCATTGATCTATACCTGCAGTCATGTAGATTCTTGTATTAAATAATATACTTACAACAAGATTAATCTAGACTTTTGCCATAATACACCAATGATTACCTCTTGTCTTCTTCCCAATGTGATATTTGGTCTGCTCTGTTGTTAACCGCAACAGAATCCTTTGCCATCCTCACTCAGTGCAATTTTCCTTTGAGGTTGTGAAACTGAGGTTGTGACTTACAGCAGGGGAATTACTTATTTTCATACCCCTTACAAATGCCAAGAGAAAGCCGTGGCTTCAGCCAGCATAATTTGCTACTTGATAATTTGTAGACTGCAAAACTTTTATCTATGAGCAAGAAGAACAAAATGAACTGGGAATATTGTGGTGGGTCTCCTGGTTGTACGTGGCATTATGTTGGGAAGCCACATAATGTCTTTTAGATAGTTTGGACCTAAACCTGTGCCATTAGGGGAATGAAACCTTGGCTCCCAGGATGAACTTCAGGATGCACTGAAAAGGAAGGATAATCCTCCCCCTATCTGCAGTCAAGAGGCCATGCTAAGGCTTACTGAGAAGGCAGGGCTAATGGCTGTGCATGAGGGGACAGGATACAGTGTGCTGTTTTTCCTTTTCATCAAGTGCACCCGATGCAGCTGTGTTTATGAATGTGTCATGAATGTAAAAAGAATAATTGCTTGAAAATAACATGGACCCTAAATATCTAGTATTTTACAATAAATTCTGTTATGACTGAACGCAAGATGGAAAGTTTTGTAATGGTAGGTCAGCTAATCGCAAATGAGTCAGTGACTTCTTTTTCCCTACAGTGAAGAGACTATTGAAAGACAATATTTTTAAAGTACTCATTGGCCCCTGCCTGACTATTAACTCACCCAGTGAAGCATCTATTCAGCCTTGTTGGAGTGTCCAAAGCATAGCCATCTGGGCGGATGCCTGCCCAGGCTGCCTGAATCACCTTTCACACTCTACATCCGGTTTAATGAAGAGTGCTTAAGCATGCTGAACTCAAAACACTGGGGCCTAGTGATCTTTGCCAGATATAAAAGCGACGTTTGTTGGAGGGCTCTTGACAGGAAATTACCATTTTCTGGGTTAACTCACACTTGCTGCTACTGCTGCCATTAGACCTAGACAAGAAGCTCTTTAAGTCTGGGAGACTTTGAGCAGATTATTGTTAAGGCCTTGCCCAAAAAATGTAAAATTAATTCGATTTCTTTTAGTATTATTTTAGAAAATACAACGTTAAATATGTCCTCCCATGAAATGAACACTGAGTTCCTGCAGTCTGAGGATGGAGAATAATGTCTTTATTCTTATCCTCAACTCACTGACTGATTATGCATGGAGGTGAAAGGTGTCTCTCTCCAAACAGCAAAATATTTTCCTTATGAATGTGGCTCTGACTTTACGTTGCATTAGCTCACACTTTTGCAGAATGCTGTAAGTTAATGCTGTATATTAGCCACTACTTTAGGACTTGCAAATAACTCATACCAGAAATTATAGCAATTGCGAAGAACTGGATATAAATTAATTTCATAAAAATATGCTTAAAATCTCAAAAGATGACATAATCAAAACCATTCATTGCATCTTTTTATTGAGTATTAGTCTGTCAAATAGATTGGGTGAAACTTTCAAGTCAATCTAAGTGATTTTGGTACTTTTGGGAGTGGCATTTGGAGTCTTATGAAAATGTTATTTGTAATTATTTAAAAAGAAGTTAGGACATCTGTTTCCTGTTGCATTCAATACATAATTACTTCAATTACATTCTAACAATCTCAAGTCCATTATGAAGCCATACAGTTAGGAACAATGATTCTTGTGGCATGGGTGGGATTTGGACAGTATTTTTTTTCGTTCTGTCATTAACAGCTGTTTGATGACAGAGTGGTTATGGGAAGGGTATATTATTCTTACTGCATTGGTACTGTCATGAGCTTATACTGTACATGTGCTGGGGGGACAAGAACTTTTCCATTCTTTTTTTTTGTGAAGTACATGTGCCAGAACAACGTGAATGCATAGTAAAGCATGGGCTGTGTCTGGGAGAGGAATTCTTTGGCTCCCTCACTGTAATAAAAACCAGTTACTACTTTCTTCCAGTACTGCCCCCATGTAAATCCTGCTGTAGAAGCATATGAAGGGAAGTGAAGACACGGTTGGGTAGAATTGTGGCATGCAGCATTGCAGAGAGAAACCAAGTGGTGCTGCAACTCATAGGGCGTTTCTGGGAAGTTATGTGAGACCACTGCAGTCCTCAGAGCAATTCAGGAGACTCAGAATACAAACACTGCTTAAAGCTCCTTAAACTACAGCCCCAGTACTGTGCTCTGTCCCTCTGAGAGGTGCAGACCCAACCTACCGTGTAACAGCAGATTGTACTACTGCAGGATTTTCCAGACTGGTGTGTTCTGTCCAGATCATGGAAGTAAACTATGGTCTTCATAAACCAAATCTGACAAGCAACAAAGCAGCAGCACAAGCACTTGCTGATACAAATGGGCTCCTCCTAGTCCCAGAAGCTGATTAGTGCCTCTTGAGGACAGACCCCCCCGTTCAGGAACAGCTGACCCTGGCTATGCTCCTAAGCACAACAGGAGATAACTTAAAAGCAGCTTGTCTTTAAGGTGGGAACTGCATCTCAAAGAACAAAAAGGGAAACATTGCTATGCCACTTCCATGGCTCTGTTAAGTACCTCCACCTGAGATACATCATTTGGAGGTGACTGGTCCACCTTGGAAGTGCAAAGGAAGAACAGGTAAAAGAAGGTTGTGTGCAGCATGGGATCTGGCAGCTTCTTGACTGAATCTCTCCTACTTCTTCTGAGATGAGGTTTGCACAGAAAGGCTGGAGGGAAGCTGCAGCTCCAGCAGGTTCCCTGCTCAGCACTATTGAGAGAACAGGACGTTCGCATGCCCCCCAGACTACGCTTGCCCTGCAGTGCACCTGCAGTCCTTAGGTAACTCCTGTGTATAGAGCATCTGTCACAAGAGAAACCAAACAGATGTAACTCTGAAGTGTGGAAAAGAGATGATGGGAATGATGCAGATCTATAATGTCTTGCATGGCGAGAGTAGATAAAAAGGGAATTAATATTATTCATATTAGGATAATAGGGAATGAATATTCTGTATTCCTCATCACCCAAAAAACTTACAGCACCCAATGCAATTATGAGATAACAGGCTTAACATTAACAAGAGAATATATGTTTCATGCAACCCATCCCTAAGTCTATAAGTACAAAAAAGCTCAAAGACAGAGTAATGGAGAGTGGTTTGCTACAAAATACAGCAGTCCAGCTGCTGCTTCCTACTCAGGATGTCCCTAGGTCAGCTCAAAGACAATGTGGCTGTGCTGGTGAAAGGACCACTCTCTACCTACCCTATTTCTAAGACTTTTCCTCCACACATTCATTTCTTTTCATTGTTGGAGATAAGATCTGGATAAATGGACCTACAATATGATTCACCACAGCCATTTTTCATACTGCATGTACAGTGATGCACATTCATATGATGTGCGTCTTTATACATTACTAGATATATTAAAATATAAAAATATATACTGCTGCAGATTTCTGTAGTTACTCTTCCTACTAAAAGTGTTATCCTTGTGACTTACAAAGAAAAATTACTGCAGCATGAATTTGTGTTTAAGGGAAGAGGTGGAATGATATGAATTGCAATATTTATGGATAGCCTGAAAGAGGATAAAGACCTGTCCAGCCAGGGTGAAACTTGTAGACAAAAGCTGTGACCAAAAGCCTGTCAAGTGTACGTTGTGGAGATGGGTTAGGTAGTTACACTGTGAAGAGGTTACCTCTGAAGGGGGTACCTCTCTGCCAAACTTGACATAGATTGAGAAGAACACTCACAGGCTTTCAGATAGAGTTTGTTGTCTATTACCTAAAACTGCACAGGCAGAGAATTTACAAAACATAAAATCAGTATAGATGTGATTATGTACACACATTACATAGCCCCTTATATATGATGATGGAATGGCATCATATGATTGTATGTACTTCTGCACTATGGGTTGGAGAACTAGGTAGTAACAAATCAATCCGTAGATCATTTTTCGTTATTTGTATGCCAGACTGCTGGCCAGTAAGCCAAGTCAAGAAATGAGCAATCAGGCCTGGAGTTACAAGGAAGCAACTGTTCTGAGAACTATTCACAGATGCTGATGAAAGAAAAAAAAAAAAGAATTCGGATTAAGACCAAGGTTTGAACAGACTGTCCCTGTCAACAAAAAGACTCTTAGCCATCAGTGGGAATTAGTCAGCCTATACTGCCAGAAGGAGCCAGTTTGGAGCTCATGCTGGGTTAGTAGCTGCAGATATTACTTCATCAGAACATGTATTCTCCTATAAAGTTTTTCAGAAGCCATCTCCTCCATTTTTTTTTCTTGTCCATCCGAGTGTCACTGATCTTTCTGAAATGATGAGCTACTTATCCAAATTTCTATTTACCCAAAGTCACAGGATCACATTCCTCTGTGAGCCAAGGTAAGCTCCAAGGCTGTCTCAGAGGTGGGAGTTAACAATAACCTCAAGGGCTCTCACCAGTCTGTTCTGGGATGGGGTGTGAATGAGCATGCAGCTGTGACACATGGTGCCTCAGCAGTATCAGCCTTAGCAGCTACCACTGTCTCATTTCCTCTAGCACTAGGGGATTCAAATTATCCAGGAGCCTCTCGCTAACAGGTGAGACAGGCTTGGCTTGGGACCCCAACCCCAACCTGCACTTTTCAAGAGCGGTATGTAGTATAAGATCTACAGCTGTGTGACTTCTTCCCCAGCGCAGCCCCACTGTAAAGATTTTTAATAACAAAACCACAACAGACATCCTAAAATGAATACATCATTGTATTGTCAGGTTGGGATCAACATGCTGCATGCGGGCAAATACAATTTAAAGGGTCACTCATTCCTTTCCCAGCTGTTCAGTTCCCCACTTCCGCCAAATAAAAGTTATTCCCTCCATCCTCTTTGCTCCAATTCCACTTTTTTTGTTGGTGGTTTGTTAATCATATCTGTGAAATGATCCACCTTAAAGTTCTACTAAACCAACAAATCAAAAAATCAAGCACAACTCTGTTTTTCTTTAAGAACATTTCTCTGGGATGGAAAATAGCCTCAAAATAACTGACTTGAAAAAACCTGGAGTATGTTGCTCTCTTCCACAGAAAGAGGTTGGACACGGTGTTCTTCGAGACCAAAATAGTCATTTATATGGCTAGCCTAAAACCCCCCTCAATTACACGTCGCCTGTTTCGGCTCAGACCCCTGTCTGGGACAAGGTCTCTCTTGAATCCATGTTTGTAGAGGACAACTTACCCCACATGCAGAGTTTTTTTCTTAGGAGTTAATCCCTAGACACTATCCTAAAGAGCATGCTAGAATATTAGCTAAAGTTGAGCTAGAGTTCTATATTTGGACTGAATGTAGATTACAACAAAGAGTTCTTTTGAAGAGTTATGGTCAATGCCTCCTCTTCTCAACTGATTATACTACCAGTCATACACATTGCATCTCCTCGGGCTTCAGTATAGTGGCAGCTGTTTATATATTCATTGCAAATTTGGCTTCCTGTATTTTGATTTTGCAACGTCATGAGTACTGCTGCAATTCCTTGCACCATGTTCCTCTCAGAAAGTCTGCTAGAAAAAGAGTAGAATCATAGAATCATAGTAGTTCCCTAACATCTTAATAGGGACATATTATGAACTTTTTTGGTTAAAAGTAGCTAAGAAAGGACTTATCAGGACAGGCATTTTACAGAAGCTTACTTAGCTTTAAAAAGAATGTCAGCAAATTCCATATTAAACCATTCAAGACTTTTAGATTCTTTTTGAAAGTAAGGTTTCAGATTGTAGCTCCTTTCAACACAGAATGAGTGCATTGATAGATTTTGTTAGCTGTGTCCTGCTGTGAGATTCCATCTCAGTTTACAAGCAGCATGAAAAAGAACATGCTAAATACAAGTTGAAATCATTTTGCTCTCAGTTGTGATCCTTAAAGTGTAGCTGTTCTTCATGTGTGTTCAGGACAGTTCAAGGGCTAGCAAGAGAGGAAGAAATGATCTGACATCTGCACTTGTAGAGACAGCCCACTACAGCATGAAAAATATTTGCATGATTTTAATGTATGTTACTATTTCCATACAACATATTAACCAGGACATGAGTAAACTAAAAATGTGTTGACCTTGATTTGCTTTATTTATTTCTTGCTTAACTTGTGCTGTCTATGTGATTGTGACAGACAGTTGTCAGAGGATAGAAAGAAACTCCTCCTGCAGGTGATAATATTTCTAAACACTCAAAGCCTAATTCTTTGTTTTACACATGGATTCATGGCCTTACAGACCATTTCAGAACCAGTACTCGTGGGTTTTCTGCCCTAAAGGATAAGAGAGAGTAAAGAAAATTTTTGAGCTCTTTTTAAGTCAAAAAGTGATGCATTCTGGAAAAAATCTTGAGATAACATGGTAAGGCCTGTGCTGAAAAACCAATTAATACAAACCTTTCACAGGACACCGTATTTAAACATTCACTCACTGTTCCTATTGAAGATACAGCAGCTGAAACAATGCTCAAACAAATCCTGACACCTCATGTAGTCTGATGGACCAGGTGCTACACAAATAGGTGAGAAGTTGTACACTTGTTCGTTCCATAAGCTAGGGAGCCGTTGTTGAGCTGGTCCAAATGAGCATATTGGGTTTGTATAGGACAATCTTCCCAGCAGATCTCAAAAAGTTTTAAGGAGATCTATACCATTATTCTTATCTTACAGCTAAGGAAAACAAAGCATAAAAAAGAGAAATGGCTACTCTGAGATCACCTGGAAGACTGATGCCAAAGACCAGAATGAGATGCAGTTTTTGTGTATTCTAGTCCAAAGCACTATCAAATTCATATCTTTGTGTCTGGTATGAAACTGTTCCAGTCCAGTGATGATAGTTAAGCATGGTGTCCCCTAATATACTTGTAGCAATTTCCAGTAGATAAAGCATGAGAGGTGCCATGTGGGTGGAATACCCCAATTCCATCACCTCCTGCCTGTACCCACCTTTTGCAGACCTTCCAGCAGAGAGCCTAGCGAGCAGCCACCTACACACTGGGGAAGCACCAGCTGTATGATGTACTAAAGCCTTCTACAGTGGCATTACTTTTGAACTGTTGCCAAATATCATCTTAATATTTCATCTGTGCTGGTTCCTACTGGTTCAGTTTTGTGAACTGATATAGTCCTGAAATAGTTACTGACATAATTTCTCAGCATTATAGTAAGAGTATAACATGGCATACAGATTAAACAGAAACTCTTTGCAATGGTGCCCTGAAGTTATTCAAACTATGGGCAGAACTCACATTTTTGGCAAATTCCTAAACATATGTATTCTCAAAAGCAGAGGCCCCAGAAGAATTCGCTATGGTCTCTGCAGCTTCTTTCAACTACATGAAAAGACTTTTATTTCTTGTTAGGAATCTCTTCCTGTTCCAAGCACATAAGAAACATACAACTGATTATATTCATTTTTGTTTCAGCTGTTCCTTAACACAGAAACACCTTCTATGATGCAACATGCTGGATTTTAGAGGTAAGTACTCTAAGTTCACCAGTTAAATCTACTTCTTATGAAAGAATCTCCACCAGAATGAAAAGATATCTAGGTAATATTAGAAAAGGAAAGAAAAAATCACCTCAATGACTAGAGGTCACTTAGACAGCTAATACATTGATAAGAGATTTACAAGCACCACTCTACTTAAAACGTTAAGCAAGCATTGTCAAGTAATAAATCCAACTTACCTGTGAAGAGCTTCTGTGGTAAGCTGAGTAGTGAAGTGGTCCAGAAATAGCAGTATCATGTGGTAAAGATGAATACTGACTCTGCATTGGATGGGGATGCTGGTTGCTATAGCTACCATAGTTGTAACTTGCTGTGTATCTAAAATCCATTAAAAAACACTATTTAGTATGCATAATAATTGTATTGCCACTAATAATTCTATATCTTTTGAGACATACAGTTGCACTTTTTTGCATAGAAGAATCCTATTTTAAATAACCTTTTAAAAAAAGGTATTTCCCAGCTCATCTGGGAAGCACATGCCACTTAGTGAAATGATGTGTTCAGCACAACAACAAATAGAGAGACTCAGCATGTTTCTCTGACTAGTGTTAAATTGCAGACTCATTTGTGCACTTTCTGAGGAGAAAGTGGGTTTCATTTTCACTATTATTTTATTGCCATGTTCCTAGTAAATTGCTATTCAGGCTGAGGAAGTATGGCAAGATTTTACTTAAAGAACTACACTGTGGAGTTCAGCTATCTCCTTGCACGGTGGTCAGATGTTCCTTTTTTGGGAAGAAGAGAAATGTATTCATTTGTACCTGAAGCATACAACATACAGCTTTAGCACAGCTGACTTGAGAATAGAGCGGGATTTGAGGGTGGAGAACCTGCCTACTTCCTTTTTGTATCCCAGCCCCTTGTGCAGGGACAGCCAGGGGTAAAGGAGGGAACAGTTTCCTTAACTATAAGAAGCTGCAGGGCCAGTGTTTGTTGGACATTGTTATTTGGGCCACTCACTAGCAGAAGATACATGGACATTTTCTGCAACCTCCCCATCTCTGTGTAGCCATGTGAACATTTGTTGCTAATTCAGCACAGAAGTTTAAAAATTTGTTAAAGTACACACTATTGAAATGAAACACAAACCATGATAAATAAACAAACAAGGTAACCAATTCTTTGTGAGAGAGAGAAGACAGTTATTTGTAGAGACTTATTATTTTTCTGGAAATTCAATGTCATTTTTACACTGAGTACAGTTTAAACTTCTGTTATTCTTTTCATCTGATGATGGCATTCTAGAGATACCATGTCATGTCTTGTCATGTCTTAGAAAAACCAGCAGATTCAAAACGAGAGCAGAGCACCCCCTCTAAAAATATTTTCAGGACATAAGGCCCTATGTCCATCTTCACTGTTCGACATTGAGCTCTAATTCTTATATTCACTTGTGCTTAGCCGTAAATATGAGTGATTTCCATAAGCTACCTCAGACAAGCTGGTGTCCACATGATACAACTTTGATAGTCTCTCTGCGGAGAGTTGGGGAGGGAGGAAAGGCTATGTTATGGAGCTGTTGCACACCGCTTGTGGTAGGTAGGTATCTTGTGTTTTAATTCCTCCAACACAATAGACTGGTAAGTGAGATCTGCAACAGATGTTTTTGGCAGTCTGCATAAGCCTGACATTCATAGTGCAGCCTTCTCTGCTTGAAAAAGATGCTCATCTATCTAGTGCCTCCTGTAGTCCAGAGTGCCCTTGGACTCCCGAACAAAGCCAAGTCCTGTATGGCAGTGTTTGCACTTCATGCTTTCTCTGGTCATTAAGGATGCAATGTCCTAGTCTGCAAGCTATTGATCTTGTCTCCTTCATTCAAACACTCATCACTTTTGGCTTCACTTTATTTCACTTGAGCATGGAGTTACAATGTTTCTTATTCTAACATCTATTGTGTACTTTTGGTCCAGAAGCTTTGTCTTTCTTCAACTTCAGGAGAGAGCACTGAGGACATGAGGAGGAGATGACCATGCTCCTTCAAGTCTCGTATTCTCCAGCCTATCTGAAAGTGCTTGGCTGAGGAACCCTATGTCTCTCTCAGAAGAAAGTATACCTGAAAAATCCAACAAAAATATTTTCTGCCAAGTACCATGTCTTACAGTGACTTCTGAACCACATCTATAGCTATCGAGCAGTGAGGATAATACACAGATGGCATGTCTTTGGGGAAGTCCAGCTGGGAACTAGAAGTTACTCTAGAGTCTAGCAGCTATGATTCAGAAAGAATGGTCTATTGATCATATAGAGAATAATGCAAAGTCCTGCATCTGGGGTGGTATAACTCCTGCAGTGGTACAGGTTGGGGCCATTTGGAGAGAAAGCAGCTTTGCTGAAAATTGCCTGGAAGTTCTGGTGGACAGAAAGTTGAACATGAGTCACCAGCATGCCTGTGCAACAAAGATGACCAGCTGTATACTGGGCTGTATTAGGAGGAGTGTAGACAGCAGGCCTAAAGAGCTGATTATTCCTCTCTGTTTGGCACTTTGGAGACCACATGTGGAGTATTGTGTCCTGTTTTCAGCTCTCCACTATAAAAAGGACACTGAGATACTGGAGCTAGTCTAGTGGAGGGCCATCAAGACAGGTAGGGGACTGAAGCATGTGACTTACAGGAAAAGAACTGGGTTCGTCCAGTCTTAAGAAGAGAGGCAAATAGATGATCTACAACTATCTAACAGGAGGATGTGGAACAGCTAGGGCCAAACTGTTCTCAAAGGTACAGTGATAGGATGAGAGGGAACAGACACAAGTTGGAACAAGGGCAATTCCAATTAGATATAAGGATATTTTTCTCTATTAATACCACAAGTCTTTCATTTACAGTCCTGAGACTCCACATGTGTGGAGACTATCACTGTGGATTTAGAAGATGATTTACTGGAGTGAGCTAGAGTAGACTACAAACCTTGTGCTCTTCTCCAGTTTCACAAATCTGTGCTTGCTGTAAGTCTTGTTTTAATAATGGGGAACAGATCATGTAGCCCTTTCTTCATTTCTGGTAACATGCATTTGGCCTTAATCAATTTTTATTTTACAGGGAGCAGTTTTTATCATTGAATTTACATTTTATTTTCTATAACTGGCCAGAAGCACAAGGGAAATAGTTGTACAAATTAATCCAACAATCTGTACTTCAGACTTTAGCAGTCTATATCCAAGTTTCTCTTGGGAGCTACTAGGGCTTTACATTGTTTCAAGGCTTCAGTTCTTAAATGTCTTCACATTGTGGAATATTGTGGTATAAAGCGCTCTGATTTTTTAGGTATTCTCTTTCTATCTCAAGGTGCTGTAGAGCCGTTATACTTCACAGAGGATCATCTTTAGTGTGCAAGATTGGTAGGAACCCCAGCAGAACTGCTGGTAGGAAACTTTCAGGTATGCTGGGCTAAGAGTCTGCATTTGGTGGGAAATGCACCTACAGCAGGGGAATGGCTCATGGCCTCCATACTGCTTATGGTCTCTACTGGGCCCTTTTGCATGGGAGTGAGGCTCAGTCTTTGGAGCTACTGCAGCTGCTTGCTCCATTTCTTTCTTCTCCAGAAACCTGGAAATCTTAGTGCAGAATTTGATCTTCTCTCTTTCCTTCCAGGGCAACCATCTGTTTGAATCTTGCATACAAGCTCTCTTAGTTTTTCTTTTCCTCTCTGAAGATATGGTTCTTTAATGCTTTTAAACAAGCTCTGTCTTGAATCTGTGACCTTTCATAAGAACTATATATAATGAGTCTTGTGCTTCAGAAGACCATGGGTGAGATCACTCGATTTCCCTGCAGCCATTTCTTCAGGAACATGTCTCTATAGCCTGTCACATTAGACTCAAATAGTATAAAAACTGAAATACCAATATACTGATTTTGCTGTAGATAAAAAACATTACAAAATGTAACAATCAAAAAAAATTAATAGTACTATATAGAGGGCAAATAAGATAAGGAAATCATTGTAACAGAAGCTATGTAAACACGGATTCAAAGAGAGGCCCTATCCCTATGAGCTTACAAAGTCAGTTCCAGAAAAGAAGGCAGATGTCACTGAAATGTTTAGAAGCGTCACTGAAATGTTTACAAACATCACCAAAATGTTTCTATCCATGTCTCACACATAAAACCAAATGGCAAAAGGAGTCAGATTATAGAAGTCTTTGTTGCCTTTCAGAAAGGTCAGTTCACCCAGATAAAATAGTTTCCTCAAATCACCTACCAAAGGCAAGAGATCCCTTTAGTAACAATGAAGTCTCATGTGTGTATACATAGATGTATTTATACATATATTCACTACCTTACTATGGTCTGTTCCAATTCTTGCATCCTGTTAGCTCCTGAACGTCCCTGCTGCCCTGTTTCTGCCTCCACCAAGCAGTCATATTGCTGGACAGGAGAGATGTTCCATATGTCCATATCCAGGTTTCTGCAGGAAGGGCTTAGCAGTGACATTCCAACACAAATCCAAACCCGTCCACATCCAACAGGAGAGAAGATGCAGGGTTCAAATTAATCTACTGCCACCCTGCCAAACTGCATACAATCTTCCACAATGGGAAACCACTTCTGCAAGGGTAACGAGTATGCAATGAGACTGAGGAACTCAGTAAAATCTTTTGAATGTTTTGCTTCATGTCAGCATCTGGGCACTTGTGCCTGGCCCTTCTCCAATGAATATTTTGTGATTGTTTCTTTTTAGTTACAGATAGCTATGAGTTATACACTTCCTCAAATAAGGATGGCACAGAAGAAGTGTTTCTTGATGAAAAGAGCACTAAGAGACACAGTCTGACTTTCTGAAGTTTTCCAAGATCAAGTAATGTTATATAAATTTCTACTGTAACTATTTTAATTGAGAGCCTTAAGCAAATTTTTGGTGACAGAGATGAGATGAGATTAGATTATGGTGAAAATGTGGCTATTTTTTCAAACTTTGGACATTTTTGATTTGCAGGTTTAACAGCAGTCATAGAATCATTGAGGTTGGAAGAGACCTCTGGAGATTGTTTAATCTAATCCCCATGCTCAAAGCAGGGTCCACTAGAGCAGGCTGCCCAGGATCATGTCTAGATGGGCTTTGAATATCACGGAATCACGGAATTTTCAGAGTTGGAAGGGACCTCTAGAGATCATCTAGTCCAACTCCCCTGCTAATGCAGGAATGCCTAGAGCACAGGACTGCATCCAGGCAGGTCTTGAAAATCTCCAGAGGAGGGGACTCCACAACCTCCCTGGGCAGCCTCTTCCAGTGCTCTGTCACCCTCACCATAAAGTTTTTTCTAATGTTTGAATGGAACTTCCTGTGTTCCAACTTGTGTCCATTGCCCCTCGTCCTGTCACTGGGAACCACTGAAAAGGGTCTGGCTCCATCCTCCTTCAATGCACCCTTTACATATTTATAAGCAAGAATAAGGTCTCCCTTCAGCCTTCTCCAGGCTAAAGAGTCCCAGCTCTCTCAGTCTTTCCTCATAAGGGAGGTGCTCCAATCCCCCAATCATCTTTGTTGCCCTACGCTGGACTCTCTCCAGAAGTTCCCTGTCCCATGCATGAATGGTGACTCCATAGCCTCTCTGGGCAACCTGTTCTGGTGTTTGATCACACTTACAGTAAAGCAAGTTGGTTGGTTGGTTATGTTTAAACAGAATTTCTTGTATTTCAATTTGTGCCCATTGTCTCTTGTCCTGTAACTGGATGCCACTGAGAAGAATCTGTCTCCATCTTCTTTACATCCGCCACCAGGTATTTATACATGCTGCTAAGACCCTCCCTGAGCCTTCTCCTCCTGAGGCTAAACAATCCCAGCTCTCTCAGCCTGTCTTTGTATGCCAGATGCTCCAGTCCTGTAATCATCTGAGTGTCCCTTTTCTGGACTCACTGCAGTATGCCTGTGCCTGTCTTATACTAGGGAGCACAGAATTGGATCCAGTGCTCCAGATGTGGTCTCAGCAGTGCTGAGCAGAGGAGAAGGATCACCTCTCCTGAGATATGGTATAGTAGGACAGTTCTTTGGACACATCGAGCCTTTGGGATAGAACGTGGCACAGGAAAACAGGAATCAGAGAAATCTACTGAAGATTCCTCTTTTATAAAATATTCTCCAGGCCTACTGTGTTTTTAAATAGAATTAAATGAGATCATAAAACTGAGATGTAATATAATCATACAACAATAACTACAGGTAAAGAATAATGATACCAGCATCTTTGCAATACAGACTTACTACATCAAGAGATTTCACTGCATTTCCAAAAAAACCCTGAGCACAGGTTCATCCAAAAACCATGAAAAAGCCCAAGACATTGGGAAGTGACTTACCCGTGTTCTTCTCTGTGGGGATAAACAGGTATCCGATGTGTGACAGATGATGATGGTACATGTGGACTTCTCATGCAGGGCAGCTGTTGGGAATTTTCAGCAGGTGACCCAGCAGCTGTTGTCACAGTGTACGTGAGTGACCACGTATAGGATTGCATAGCTCCTGCAGACAAACAAGGATTAAAGGAATACAACTAAAATGGGCTGTCATTCATAGAGGTATTATGCTTTCAGATGGTTACAAGAAAGAAACCTTATAGGCACTGATAATGGAAACACCATCAACCAAAGTGAACAAAACAGTTATGTCTGAGGCATAAATAAAGATACAAATAGATCACCTGGAGTGTGCAAAGATCCAAAGGTAAGAGACATATCTGGGATAGCTCAGACTGTGAACTTCCAGTGTGGTATTGTAATTTGAGGCTATCGTTTTTCAGAAAAAATGGGATAGGACTTAGAAAAGGAGGAGCACCAGTTCTAATATTTCTCAGGCATGATGCACCAAACCCTGACGTCTCCCTCACACAGAGTGGGCTGCTGGCCTGTTTAGTTCCGAGGCTGATCAGGCCTGGAATGAGGCAGGAAGTATGATCAGAACAATGAAGGATTAGAAAAAGGATGGGTGTTACGCAAAAAAATTTCTTGAATCCTTTTGCTGTTTGTATCTGTTCCACCCAACTAGGTACCAGCCTTTGTAGTGGCAACACAGTGGTAGAACTCCGAATTATAACAAATATATAGACAGAAATAGCCTAGTCATTTTCTTCCCACAAATAAAGTTTCTTTCTTCTTTCGAGGCGGTAAGGACTGGACTTAATTTATTTTTTCATGTAGAGCATTTGTGGGAAGAGCAAAGCAAAGAAGTGGGTTTTCCATTTTGCTTGGAAGGTGCTGAGTTTTTTAATCATCCTGATCCCTTCCAGGCAGGAACTCCAGATTCATGAGCCAGCTGCTGAGAAACCTTTGTCCTTTGCACACACCCCTTTCACTCAGGAGGCTGACAGATCCATTGTTCCAGTATAACATAGCTCTTGCTGGAGGTCATGACCATACTGGCTGAGATTACCCTGCAAATGAGGACCAGAACACTGAATTTAACCCAATATGAACACTAGTTTGGGGGTCTCTGGGCACTCTTGTCTCTTTTTCACTAGCTAAAAGGAATTGCAGGAGGTGACTCGTTTTTTTCAGTGTGGATTCTAGGACTTCCTGTAGTATGAAAGAGCCTAATTCAGAGGGGGAAGTGATTGTATTGCCAGGTCTGTGTCCACTCCATGGCTTTGGGGAATGAAAAGCCCATCTCAGATGTCCATAATTTTCTTCAGGTGTGTGTGATTTTATTTGGCAAAATCAGACAAATAACTTTTTTAAACAGGAAATGCTTAATTCTGGGACTGAACAAAGGCATTCTAAGCTTCACAAGGTAAGTCCAGCTTGAAATACTCCAGCAGGGTGCGATTTGGTACTCTTACAGTAGAGACATCCTTGGATGTGTTATGGCCAAGGATATTTGTGCTAGGTCTGTTTTCACATGGCTGCATTTTCTGTCACTGACTCTTGAATTTTCAGTCTTTCATCTCTTCCCATTGCAGAGGACCACTGAAATCCCTGAGACCAAAGGTAAGCTAGCACATCAGTGTTGCTGTGGATATAAGCAGTCACGGTTCCTTGACTTGAGGAAAACGTTTGAGGAAGCCTGCCTTCGCTAGAAAATACAGTTTATGTGGAAGGGGCAAAAACTAATTATGCAGTCATCAAAGAGCTTCATTTGAAAACAAGAGAAAAACTATTTTGAAAATATCAACAACTTGTCTGCGGAATATTTTGGTGAAACATTTCAATTTCAAAAGGTCAACATATTTTCCTAGTGTTATTTTCCAAAAGAAAATTTGAAACTTTGTTTCAAAACAGGCCTGAATTCAAAAGGCAAAAACTAAGAGAAAAGAAAAGAAGGACAACAAAGATGGTGAAAAACCCCAAATATTTATTTTTAGGTAACATTACTGGGTTTTTTTTTCACTTTTTCACTTTCCAAATTCACCATAAACCAAAAGTTTTACTTTGACCTGATTTTATTTTTTCCAAGAAAAAAGTCGGCCATTGAGCCAAAAATCTCATGGTGTTCCTAGCTCTAACAAGAAGCAGTAATAACGGCCAAAAGATCCTTTACGTTTTACCAAATATGGTTAATTTGATGGGTCCCAGCCATTCTGAGAGCCTCCTTTTCTTTTTTTGAAAAATAGTAGGGATCTTATCTCAGTCTGAGGAAAATGAGTCAGTCCAGGACAGCAAGTTGTTTCACGTGCTTCCTGTGGGATGTCAGCCTCCTTGGATGAGAGGACTTGGCCACTCCTGGCATTCAAGTCTAACTGGCAGCTACCTCAGTTCTATTTTAAAATAAATGTTTAGAGTGTAATATGCTTTGTGCCTGTCCAGACAACACAGAAACAAATACGGAGAATAGCTCTTGCCCTGAAAGAGTTGTGAATATCTTTGTTGAATTTTCCTAGCCAAGAGTTGTCCCCAATACTACAGGATAGTACCTCACACAGCTGCTTGAGGAAATATTAATTTTTTTTTGGAGGTTATGGTTTTGAAACAAATGTATGTTGGGTTTTACTCTGGATTTACAGAGTGACAGAAAGCTGTTCAAATAATTTTTTCAGGATGTTCTTAGGAATCTACAGTTGCCTCACTTCTCTTTGCCTTTATGGAAGGGATGCCATTATTTTCAGTGACTTAATCACAAAGGCAGAGAGGAAGGACAGAAGACAACAGATTTGCAGACGTGTGTATGTATATATCGGGTCAGTCAGGATACTGCCAACATTGTGGTGGGTGGAAAAGGAGGAACGAGGCAAGTCTGAAAGTTTTCATAGTTAGCTTTTTAATACCCGGCTATGTCCCAGCCCTATATGATTAATTTCCTCAGCTGGCTGCAGAATTGAACTCCAGGAGATGAAGTCTCTTTTAGATATGACTGAACCCAACTGAACTGCTTTCTGAAATAAGCAAAAACAATAGTGATTGAGCAACATTTTGCTCTGCTTTGTGTTCTGAACATGCAGGGTTTCATTAAAATAGGGAAGTTCATTTATTATCACTCCTTTTTCTTTTCTCTTTTAATGAAAAATTTGATTTTGAGGATACTAACCAAGAGGCCATCTGACCTGTAGGAGAGTCAAATATAAATGGAACTGCTGTCTGTCCAACAGCAGCCCTGTTTTCATTGGTGCCATCATGTACACCAGTGCAGAAAGAAACAAAAGTTGCTTCATAGTGCTGTATTTTGTATTTGCTTTATGCTGGAGTAGATGACCACGCAGGTACAAGCAAGACACCCACAGCACTATATTATGTCTGATAGTAAGCAGTACTGTCAACCTCAAGCAATCAGAAATATGGAGTCAGATCCCCGTTCTGCCCCTCCGCAATGAAGAGATTACCTTAACTATCAGCTTTAGAAAAAACACAAACCTTTCTATCTGGAGAATTTGGAGAATTGCCTTTTGAAATTGGAACCTTTGACTTTTATGCTCTGCAGCTATGAGAATTAAACTCTGATTGTTGAACAAGAGCTGATGTTCTCATATATTCATATTAGTCCAGGAGTTGAAGCTTTAGGAAAAAAAATTAAATTTGTTCTACTTAAACACACAAATATGAGAGGCAGTAGCTCTGTGCAAGTATCTCCTGTGCCAGATTCCCAGAACTTTTATATCTAGCCTAGACTTGGAAGGACAGTGACCTTAAATGACCATTGCTGACCTGAAGACTTAGTTTACAAATACATTTCTTGAAACTAAACAGTAAACTGCGTTGATTCGTTTACTAACTTATTAGGAACTACTTACAATTCAGAGTTCATTTCGGGTTGTCTAAAATCCATTGCATTAGCAAATGAGTAATCACAGCTTTAAGAGGGACTTAAGAGAGAATAGCATAGTCAGCCATATAGCTATCACTTTTATTACAATATTGTTGCAGTTTGAACAATCATTAATCTGGCCTTTGTGATTTAGAAAGGATGGAGACTAATTATCCTTTTAAATGTCTAGTAACTTAACAAAAAGTTTTAAATAACATGTTAGCTGAGCCATGCCAGATGTTCTACCACAGAATGCCATATATAGGATTTACCTTTCTTTTGCTTGGTATCATGTAATTGCAACAGTTTAATTTGCTGGGTTTGTGCTGACCACTGACTGAAGGCAAAAAGGTTAAAATGCAAGCTTAATAGTTAACTTTTATTGCTAATGCCACAAACAAGAAAGAGTTAATGATGCCTTAAATTGGGGAACTGAGAGCTAGTGGTAACCAATAGAACCAATTCTCAAGATTTGCAAAGCATTTGCAGAGTTTTGTATTTACCTTATAAAAGACACATAAGAAAATCAAGAGTGTACTTTGAATATATCTTTCCAGAAAAGAGGTTCCTGTTCCAAAATTTTCTATATATTAATGCCACTAATCTGTATATGGAATATGTTTGATTATATGTAACACATCTTCAGCGCTTTTATTTTAAAGTATAGTAATTTCCTACAGCTGAAACATGGTTGTTATTTTGTATTACTTTATGTGAATGAACCCTGCATTCCATGGTGTAATGATTAGCAAACTAAAAATGTGATCAGTTCACCTACATGATGAACATGGGAAATCGAGGTATTACTAATTGCCCAAATTAAGACCAGGAAATAGCCACATACTTATATTTAATCTTAACTGGACCGCTACTTGCATTGACAAATTTGGCTTGTGCTAGGCAAAAATGATTTTCTCATTTGCAAAAGTGAGACTGCACCAGACCGTAAGAATAAAATGTAATTCAACCAAACAAAAGCTTTTAAAACAACCAAAAAATGAAAAGCTGGAAAAAACAGAGAGCTAAAATAATCAGATATAGCTTTCTTGCCCAAGAAATTCTGCTATAGGAACAAGTACATCAAGTTCCACTGCCTGTACTGTGGGAGTAGGTCCTTCAACCTATGATCCTGATCAACCAAATGATCCTGTTTCTGGCTTGAGACTTCACTCTAGCAGACTTTGGCCTTACCAGGACATAAAAAATTAGAGTGAGAGAGTAAACTGGACCATAATAAAACAATAAACAACAGGAAAACAAAAAGGAATTGCATTTGTAATGTTTGTGTGAGTCCATTCCCTTGCATTACTAGTGGAATTCAGGAGCGATATGTAAGACCCATGCAGTTCTCAGGTCTGCCCAGATCTGCACCTAAGTGCAGTATCCAAGTCAAGTAAGCTGAAGGTGGAAGCTCAGATAGTTGACAAATAGGCTATTATATAAATATGGAATAAGCTTTGGGTTAATAGGTATGATAGTCACATAGAGTTACAGTCTCTGCAGCCTAAACACAAGTCCCTCGAATCTCCATTCCTATCAATGACACTGGAGAGGAACTTATCAGTTCCTTATCAGACTTATCAGTCTTTTTTTTCCGGGTACAGTTCTGCATCATACTAAGTTCTGGTTATAACATCACAACAATCCCTTTGGGCCACAATGTCTACAGAACAAGTTACCCACAAAATCAACATTTCAAGACTCAAACACATACACCACCTCCAGAGCTGCCTGATCCAAAGCAGTGTGCTCACCTGCCATGTCTAGGAATCACATCTTTCTCATCTAACTGTTCTAGGGGTAATACCATCCTATTTCCCTCCTAAATACGATATTATCTCCAAGAGTGAGAAAACCTTAAGTTTCAATGTAGGGACAAATGTTCTTAAATCTCTTTCCACCACAACTATGCATTGTGCTTCCCTGTGGCGCTTTTGAAAACATGAAAAACATTTGTCAGAAAGATTTATTAGTCCTTTAGCCACAGCCAAATTCTCCAGTGTGGTAAATCATCACTTTCTGACATTCTTTCAAGAAGGTTTTGTAACTTTTCTAGTACATCACAAAAGTGATGGTTTCCACATTCTGATTATACACCCATTTCACTGAGGAGCAGCAAAGCTGGAATTTCACTGCCTGGAATGCCTTCTGAAAGCCATTCACATTTCTGTCTTTTTTTCCATGAGTTAAGAAAACACTGTCTTTTGATCATACAGACAGACTGTCCTACCCACATCCAAAAGGTAATGAGTGAGTTTTACATTGCAGTACAGAGGATGGTTGCCCATTTATATAGACCAGACAAGAAGCCAGTTTTGTGTTTATTGTTTTCTGATAATCCTGCCCACAAGTTGAATACCTTTAATCACAGATTTTTAATCTGTGGCCCCATCAGAATACAACAAACCTCATGAGTTGCCATAACAGAGTATCCAACTGAAAATAGGCTTCAGACATGTAATTCCTAGTCTCTAACATTGAAAGATGAACGTTATCAACGATGTGTAAAACATCCTCAAGAGAAACATGTGCAGTGATTTAAACATAGATATCCAATTCCCATTTTACCCACTAGGAATTAAGGGGTTCGGGATTTTGAAAACCTCACTAAACCTTAAAATATCTGGCATGTTTCCTTGAAGTATATAAAATTTTTCAGACAGACTGATTGTCCTTGAAGTCACTGAAGGTGCTCTAAAGTGTTATATTCATAAATAATTATTTTGGGGCATTGCTAGAAATACAAAAAATTGGACTGATTTTTAAAACTATTAGAAACAAAGTGACAGGTCTGTTTTTCTGAAGGCCTCAGCTACTGAACAGATTCTGATATGCTGAGGCCTGGGATCTCCTGTTAGGCTTTCAGACTCCAAACATCAGATCTTTTTCATGTTAGACTGCACATCATGTTTGGATACAGTGAGAAGGTATAACCGATACTTTAAACAGATTCCTGTTTGGGAAGGCTTCTTGTCTCTTGAAAGCCAGCACATCATGTTCTCAGGCTCAGTTTCAGGTGACCAAGTGCAAAAGCCATCTTCGAGCAGATCCAGCTGCCATAAGCCTACCTACCTGTTGTAGCTGCTATGCTACCATACTCCGGGGACTGATTACTGACAGGCGAGGGGGCAGAGGGCACTTCCACTGAGGTGGCAGATTTAGCTGGGGAAAACGGCACTGGGGAGGGAGTTGGAGGAGCTGGTTCACTCAGAATAATTTCTTCTCGTATTTCTGCTGCAGGATAAGAGAAAAATCATCCAACACAGTTAAAGGTAGAATCAAGGAACACTGAGAAACTGAAAAAAAGAAACACCTTAATGCAAGCAGTTAAGCTCTGTAGGCTGTATTTCAAGAAATGCATAGCAGGAATCACAAATCTTTGAAAGAGGTACTTCTGTAACATTTGCATTATAACCTTCAGTGTACCTTCACAAGACCTCTTAAAGGAAAGTGCAGTTTTTCCTGTTGTATAGATAGGAAACTGATGCACAGACAGTTTAAGGCTTATATTCCCCTAATATACTATTAGATATCTAAAATTAGGAGTCCAGTCTGAGTCAAGCACTCCTCCTTCTAGAGACATTGGAAAGAAACAAGAATCTCCAGGGGATCCCAGTGGCTTTTAGTCATGACCTTCTCTGTTCATTGACTAAAGAGAATGAAACTCTAGATAGTTCTAGCTGCTAAAGCTATGTGGAAAGTACACAGGGATAAGTAACTTGTTTGTCAAGAAACCAAGAGGCTATGGCAGGGCAATTAGTTAAATCCAGGTCTTTCAACACATAGAAGATATTACCCTAATCACTCAAATGTTTTCTTCCCATAGATCTACAGGGTGGCAAATTAAGCCACAGCTAAAATGAAGAATGGATCTCTCCAAAGATGACAGAGGGATTTAACTTGCCCAAATTAATGGGAGATAGAAGGAAGGTAGATCACTGAGGATCCCTCATTACAATGGCCTGCCCTGAGCACAGAGACAATCTCTGTTCACTTCTATTCTGGTGAGTCAGTGCAGAGTGGGTGGAGCAGGCCTCAGAATCTGCTTCTGTACAGCTGCTTAGAACATAAGAGTACCAGAAATTATAGCTTTGGGTTTTGTCTTTGTTCACTTCTCCCATCTCTCCCTCTTATTTAAATAGTAAAATCCATTAATATCAGTGAATTTATTTAGTGTTAAACCAGGGTGAAAGTGAGAATCAAGACTGGGCTCACTGAAATACAATGGTAGCTTAGACAGACTGAGTTAAAAGGTTCAGTACAAAAATTTCTTACTGAAACACCAAGTGTGTGCTTAGGAATGGCTTCAGACATCCAGAGCTACATGATGAACCAGGCAGGCCTCTTTCAGAATGTATTAACCAGGGACACCCCCCTCACAAATGACTTATTTCAAATCATGCTGGAACTGGGAAACAATTTACTCCTAGATAAGCCTCACTGGGTTAGATGAGGATAAAGAAATGTCCTAACATAGAAAATAGTGAATCCAGTGGAACAAAACAACAGAAGATGAATAAAAGAACAAACTCACCTGTGCTTCCTTCTCCTTTCATTGCCCTCATTAGTTCATTAGCTCTCTCCTGACAATGGAGTGATTCTAGCAGGTACAATACGTAGTCATCAAACATCAAGTGAATAAGGTGAAAAGACCCTGGTAATAAAGTGAACAAACAAAAAAGCCATTGACTGTCTCAATACACTCATTAAACCAATGATTACGGTATTCAACACAAACAGTACTGAGTAGAACTGCCTCCACATACTACTGCCACTGAAGTATCTCTCTTACTCAGGGTAAGAGATGTCAAAGCAAAACTGGGGACTAGCAAGCTCTGTTCACTCCTGGATTTGTACAGGCTTATAAGACCAATTATTCTGGTTTAGGGTGCAAGGAGGCTGCCTAGCTGAGCGATGGGACTTGGTGGAGTTTCATTCTCCTACATTAGCGTCAAACAATTTAGACAATCACACTACAGTGGAATTCGTTCCTTTTATCTAAAGGATCAGATAGAAGTTTCTGCGAGAAGTAGAATTCTGAATTGGCTGTCTTAGCAACACATCCTGGCATGAATTTTATGAACTACCTGTGTCATCGGACAAAGAGATGAGAGACTAATCAATAGGAAGGTAGAAATAACCTTTCAAGTCTCCTGATGGCATATCTCCAGTGCATTGCCTGGACTGGATGGGACATCCATTAACTGCCAAACATAGAGGCATTGTGGATGTCTTAAAGGAAAAGACTTGTGCCAAAGCTTTGCTCTCTCACACTTCTACTACATTATCTTTTCCTAATTATCAGTTTGAATCATATTAGCAGCATAACATTTGGCCTGTGTCTGTGCTTACTGCTGAAGATGCTGTGAATACTCTCTCTTAACTGCCATGACAGGAATGTGAAAAATTTAGGGGCTAAAGGACTAAAGGGAAGAGTATGGGCAAAAGAAAATAGAGAGGATGGAGTCAAAAAACACTTTGAAAATTAATAGTAAACCGAGATTATATTGATAGCTATCTGCCACAAATCCTTAAATAAGGTTTGAATACAGATGGAGAACTTGCTAATGTTAGGAGGAAGGACTGGGTGATGCTATGGACTAGAGTAATGGAAAATAAATTTAATAGCACACTGTAAGAAGTTCTGCCCTTAGAGATTTTTATCATCCCCTGATTTATATAATTCCTCTGTAGAAACAGAAGTATTAATACTATTGCACAAGGCGCTGGTGAAACCTCACTTAGAATATTGCATATAACTCTAGTCACCCATGTTCAAGAAAAATTAGTACAAATTGAAACTGGTATGGAGAAGATTACCAGGAGGATGTGGGGAATGGAGAATAGATTTTAAATGGCTAAAAATGTACAGCTGGCTTCATTTTGCAGAAAGGAAGTGAGTTGCTTCCCATAATTTATAAAGAAGGATACATGTCAGCGATGGTGAAGAAATGTTTGCCCTAGAGCACACACAGCCACAAAAATAGATGTGTAAGAAGAGACCGTAGATGCGTTTCAGGGGAAAATTAGAGGAGCAAAGCATCAGAGCTGAGACATTGTGTAGTGTTCTCCTGAAAGCAATAACATTCATCTGCAGGGGAAGACTGACAAATATCAAGATGGAGTTTGGTCAGTTTACGCAATAGACTCCATGACAGAGTATCTGTAATAGCTCCAGACACGATTTGATCACACAATGTGGGGGTTTTTTTTAAGGCTGCTACATTTATTTAGACTTGCATAGAATGTTTAAAACACATTCATATAAGTCATTAAATAACTCTGGAAAGTGCAAATGCAAGTCAGGTTAAAATAATAGCCAGTCCAGCAGCTGGCTTAAACCAGAGAAAGATTACCAGCTGAGAGGGAAACAGAGACCAACTACTGCCAGACAAAAAAAAAAAAAAAAAAAAAAGCCTCATCTAGACCTGTCCCTCTCAAAACTCCATTACTATATTTTGAGGAAAAACACTTCAATGTGAAAAAAGATGCAACAACTCTCAAATTCAATCAAATTTCATAATGATTGGTTTCTTCACAGCAAAGTTAAGTTTATCTTGATATACTAGCTTTTACCACAACAAAGCATAACTACCCCTACTCCAACTTCTCTACTCAAACACACTGTTGATGGGCAGAAGTGGTGTGAAAGACCCTATATGCTTATACAATTCTAGCTGGCAATTCAGCTTTCAAAGCAACTCTGAGCACATTCTCTTTCTTTGTGACCCGGATGGTCTTTGTGTTTCATTCTCTCACTCCACGCCTGCATGGCTTCTGTCATCACTGATATGAGCTGAGCACACACACTGGGAGGTGAACATGCGCTTTTGTGTTCTTGGGCAAGGCAGCACAGAAAAAGGACATAGGTGATTGCAACACCTTTGCCACGGGGAGTAAATATTTGGCTGTTGGTGAACTTGAAGCATTCAGTTTTTCATCTCTTTCATGTACCTATGCAAATGGTAACAAGTGTCCCCAGCCTTGCAAGGGTGAAATAGTGGACATCTTCACTTAACTACTGCAGAGAATTTGTTTTTAGAAATCTTTTGGGCTCAAAGTCTTGTTAAATAAAATCCTATTCAATTTAGCAGTACAATAAAGACAGCAGATCTGGCAGATCACCTTGTTACTGACCTAGGATTTCCCCAGTGGAAACCTGGATTATCAAGAATCTCCACAAAATGCTTGCTCTTCTTCTGACTACAGTTTTTCAGTGGAAATTTTCTATTGACTTCAGTGCTGGTTACTACTGGCACGTATTTCCAAGGTAAGAAAAACAGGCCTAAATACTGGCAAACTTCATGTGGTGGTGTAAAGCTCAGCGTATTTAGTGTTTCCCATCAAACTCCTTGCTCAGCTTTAATTTAAAAAAATTTTTTTAAGGGAAGTTGCTTGCAGTTTCGTAAAAGTGTTTGGAATTGCAAACCCTAGCATTAAAATGCTAGCAAGCAAATGACAAAACCCCAAGATTTGCTATTTTTAAAAAATGTCTTTGTTTTGGAGGGGTCTAATGCTTTATTTTGAAGACTTGGGGTTGGCAATACTGAATGCAGCGTTAAAAAACACTCCAGTGCCTTTGTCACTCTTTTGAATTTCTCTCTTCCTCTCCTATTATTTCTCCCACTGTGTATTTTTAAACTCTGTATAGAGTTTTTGAGCTCAGAATTTGCGTGAAAGGCACTAGACAAACAAGTTGTTGGTACTGAATGAATGCAATATTTTTACATTTTTAAACGAGTCAAATGAAATGTAAGCTATAGAGTGAAACCAATATCAGGGCACACATTTCAGCTACGCAGTGAATAGCTATTCAGGATGATGTACAATAATTTATTCTGTGTTTGCAAGCTACTGTTTTTCACATGAAACTATTTGGTTCTTTCAAGTATAACTTTAAGTACTGAAACAGACCCAGCTGTGGCTGGCAAACCATACACTTCTTTAGGAAGAGATAAGAAGTCATTCAGGAGTCTGTAGTCACAATAATAAATAGCATTGGGCTCTAATTTTCAGGAGTTAACAGAAATCATGGCGATGACTATGCAGCTAATGTACAGTAAGTATCAGCAGCTATTAACAGATACAGCAATTATGTGTAAAGTAACAAAAGAACAGTGAGATTTCCAGATCTGGAGAAAATCATGGCACTTATATTAGTAATTAGTTACTTTATACACTGCATGCATTAACCAAACACTGCCACCAACTGTGCCTTTGATATGCATAGACAGGAAGGAGGGAGGAAGGGAGAGAGACAGGCAGAGAGAAAAAGCAAGAGGGACCTCGAGAGAGAAGCTTTTTTTCTGCCAGGGATTGTTTCAACCTGCCCGTGCCACCATGCTTAAAAGCTTTGCAGAATCAAGTCTCTGTGCAAGCCAGTCCAGTGCCAGGTTTTCAAACTTCCTCCAATCAGATTTCTGTATCATCTGTTTCAAGGATAAAACTATACTGTCCTGTATATATTAAAGATCCTATCGTTTAACACATTATTTTACCTTTTTAAAAAAAATTACACTGTGAGCATCTGAGTCTATATATTGGTTGAAGTGGAAAAATCATTAAAAAATAAGTCCCCTGAAACAGTTTCCAATGCAGTAAAATGCAAACCTTTTTACCTAAGTTAAGAACGAACGTATATAGATGTAAATATTTAGAATAGTAAATCAGTCTTTGTTTCTCTCCATAGAACTCACTTAAATGCATACATTATTGTGAAAAGCTAGAAAGAACTGTGTGAAATTAAGTGCAGAAGAGTTTTTGCCATCTAGCTCTGAGCTGTTTACATTCAGGGGTTATTCTTTTGGAACTTGCTCAACTCTAATTCATGAACAAGGTGTCAAATGGCCTTGCCGTGAAAGAGTAGCATCATTAATACAAATTACTACACATTGGTGTCTGTGGCTAAATAACATTTGGGACATTTTGGAGGAAATAAGGTAGGGATTGCTCAGGCTTCTGCCTGATAGGATGAGGATATGGTTTTGGTATCACTCTTCCCTTTGAAAACCTGAAGTCCCAGATCTCCTCCTGCCTCCACTGGAGTTGCACCTGAGCGGGGAGAACTCCACCCTGTATAAATAAGGGTTATAAGAAGGATTGAACCAATGTTTGTCATGTCACCTCCCAGGAAAGAACACACCCAGCACGCTGCAGACCTCTGCAGATCAACAAATGGTTACGTGGTCTGTACAAAACGAAACACTTTCAACAGAAAAGATGAGAATATCCTCCCACAGGACAAATACTCTAGCCTTTTGGTTAGAAATCTTGCTCTGGCAGTGATTAACACAGATTCAAGACTGCTGAGGCAGGCAACTGTGGTCTAAGCACCAAAATATGGCAGATGCAAAAGAATTCTCTTTGATTTTACATTTTTTTTTAAAAAAAGAAAGATTTCTGAATCGATTAAAATCCCAAACTACCTCAGCTTCACACTGAGCACGATGATTTTTTAATTTTTTTTTTTAAATCTTGCTTTGGTTACCAAATTGAAAAGCAGTTATTGATCCAGTTCTACATATAACACCACACACCCATCAGCTATAACCAGGACATTCTTTCCCTGACTATGGTTACATATAAACATATCAAATTCATGTTCAAAGTTGTGTGTGCATGTAAGAAGGAGACTCATGCATTGTGTATCCACAGATATTCTCGGTGAACCAAAAAGACAAAAAAAGGACAAAACTCTACAAACTTAGCTGAGCCATTAAAGTTCTCAAAAATGAGAAATCCAAGACCCAAATTTATAACAGCAACATCAGATAACTTATTTTGGTAGATATATTATATTATATTAGGTCTCAAACTCAAACCAACGAATAATTCTCTGTCTTCACATTTTCTCGCTGCATGGCACATTCATAAATGTTTCTGTTAATAAGTAAAAAATCACAGCTGAGGATCATTCCATGGACATTCCAGACACCTGGTGGTCTAATAACTATTTGGGGAGTCCCTATTTGATTACAGATGTTTTGGTGACTGACACTTTGAAACAGAGAATGCTTGATTAGGTTACAAACGTAATTGGAACAGGAACAAAAATAATGTTGCAATGTGCAACTCAGTAGCAATAATGTATCCTTGGGAGTACTTTAATGTCAGCATTTAATGACTTGTAACAGTGTAACCTCAAAACTGCACCGATGCAGGATGTTTTTTCATTTGTTGGGTAACGGTGTTTCACAGGTTGCGATTATGTCTGCAGAGAGAAGTGTAGCAACACAAAGTGCTAGAAAACAAAATTCAGCATTTATTCAACAGTCGTGGAACGGGGTTTTTGAACGCTGGGGGAAAGTATACTGTTAAGCAGTATCAGCTACTTTTATGCCCACAGCAAAAGAAAAGCTGCAGTGACTCAAGGAGAAAATGAGTCCCAGAGGAGGTGGAAAATAAATGTGACCAGTATACTGGTGCTGATAACACAATCTGGCAGATGGAAATTGTGATCATCTTGGGGATACTCACTATCCTGATGTCTAATGGTGACTCAGTAATACCTGTTTGGAAAACTCTTTACAATGGGAAGCCAATGAAAGTAGTTTCAGATTAAAATATAAATACAGATTATAACATGCCTGTCTCTGATGTTATCGGTATTTATGCTATTAGATGGTTCTAAAAGCATAAAGGACATCAAAGTTCAGATGACAGAAAACCTTGCAGCTGTTCAATGCAGTGCCTTCATAAATTAATTACTAATTTTCTGCTAACATATTCTGACAAACTTGCATTTATAAAAACTATCCCTCATGCAAAATCTGGTCCCAAGTGACTGCGAATGTTCACACTGAGGACACAGCAGCCCATTTTCAGTCGTTCCTGCGTTTAACTGGTTTTGATCTGAACTGTTTGTATCCCAGAATTCAAGACAAAGCCCCTTTTAAAACTGTTGAAAAGCAACATGCTTTTTAATTTAAAAAATAAAAGTCTTTTTTTCCACCCTGACTGAATTCTAATAGAATGGAAGAGAATCTATCCAGGGTACAGAAACACACTCGTTTCACAAAGACTAGTTTGAAATGCTGTGTCCTTTAAAAGCAGAGCTGGCAAAGTGGTTCACTGGAGACCTTTTCATTCACTTCAGTGCAAAGTCATCTCCCTTAGCATAATGTGGTCAGAGCGATATGGGTAACCAGGCTCACTTTGTACTGAAGTGAATTGGGGAATGTTCCTGCAATCAACTCCTCCAGCTGACTGGTAACTCCAGCTACTGGCTAACAACAAACAGAAGTAAGTAGTAATGTTTTCAGCTCCCCTGGCTAGGTCTTGAAGACAGACATCTGTCTGAGCATTATTTCCAAATGTCAGTAGCCCCAACTCTTTTTTTAACAGAGCCCTGGATATGTGAAAACTGCTTATGGTTTCACTTCAACTGTACATTACAAGCCAGGATACAGATTTTTCTGATGGTGGCATGCAATTATTACAACAAAAGGAAAGTACCAAAGCTGGGTGCACTGTGCAAAGTCATGTCCCGAATCACTCGAGTGCCAAAACAGGACCACATCAAGAGGAACTGCTGAGCTACTTTCTTCAAAGAGCCTTGTCTCTTGGCAGCTACCTGCAAGAAAAGAGATATATCTGACATGGAGAAACTTTTATTTCTAGTGCCCGATACAGCTGAATGATGCACATATCTGTCTTCTTTTTTTATATTGAAAAACTATTTACCATTATCTTCACATTAAAATATACACTAAAATTTTTTAAAAACCCAACTTACACAGAAAGCCACTTTGTAACTATATACAACCTTCAAAAAGAGGAAATCATCAAGTATTATTCAATACCAAGACTGAATTTCCTTTATAAATGATGAAAGGACGGCCAAAAAAATTGCTCTGATCTTCACCTTAACCTAATTACTTACATGTTCATTCTTGCTTCCTAGTCAAGGAAGCAATTTATAGTCAAGAATGCTTGATCTACACTGAAAATTTATATTAATATTGTAATTAAAGGTTACTATTTAATTTTTTTTGTTCTTTCATGTTTTTATTTTTGTGAATTCATATAGTCATTTTACTAGCAAAACTACTTTCCAGAAAGCACTCTTTAGGCATAAACTCTTCGAAAACTTTTTTACTATAGCCATATGTGAGATAAAGAATTAGGTTCATCCAATCAGCTTTTAAAAGTCATGTCAAGTTCTTAATGAAAATTAACAGTTACCGTCCGAATTTCAAATTGCATTCCACTGACTAAAAGAAAAGTTCCCCAAAACAATCAGTACATTTCAAGCAATCTGGGGAAGTATCTGTTGTTTTCTGTATGATCTTTTGCAGCAGAGAAAGGGGCAGCATATTTTTTATAGTTTTTTTTTTACTTCTTAGCTCTAACAACTGGAATGAAGAGTTGAAATTCTAATAGAACATCCTAACATAATCAGTCATATAGTTTCATACTCTATGTAAAATTATGAAGATGCCTGATGACTTTTGAAAATAATTTTTAAAGATTTGTTAGTAGGTTTCTGCACGCACTTAAATTAAAATACAATATAAGTCCTTCATATCCCAAATCAGCTCAAAAGGCAACATAAATGTGTCCTTGACTGAACGGTAATGTAGACTTTCATCGTTACACTTAAATGTATATAAATGAATTTGCTAGCCTAAATAGCCTTTTCATAAAAATCTTAAAAGGCCAGACTAGATTACTCTTTATTTGCATTATATAGTTAGAATTACTCTGAACTCATCTCTCCATACCCCTGAAATATTGATTTGATTGGAAACCTCCACCCTGGTCCATTCTTGAATATCATCTTTTGGGATAGAATAGCCAAGAGCAGAATAAAGCAGAATCCTGGATGTGAGCAATTCTCATTCTAAGCACGAAAACTGGTGACAGTTTGCCCACTGCTGCTTTACTCCCGCTTATTACCAATGCGTGAGTTTGTTTTTGATTTGGTTCGGTTTTGGTCTTTTTTCTATTTTTGCTAAAAATCTAGCACCTGATAGAGCTCCTAATCCACATGACTGACTCAGGTGCTTACTCCTGCTTACCAACCTTCACAACACATCTGTCCACCATGGAATCCAGCCACTCGATGTATGACTCAATGGGGGACTGCTCCTCCAGAAGGTGATCAAACTCCTGATATACTGGCATACAAAGAAAAAATAGCCTGACTCAGTACTTGGATTCCATTTTGAATAAAAGAGAAACAAATCACAAAAAGCCATCAATAACATCGCAGCTTTTCTGTGTTTTTTGTAACAGATTGCTTAGCTATAACAAATATATCTTTCTTGGTGCTGACCCGATAAGTTTGCTCGCTCTCTTATCTTGTTTCTACTGAAAGTGATAGTCATTGGTATTTTAATGTGAGCGAATCAGGACCTATTGTTTAAAATTAATCTTTTGATTTAAGTTTTAGCTGTCTGGTGTGCCCGGAAGTGAAATGTTTATGGTGTTCTCTACGAAGAGTGAGAAGCTAGGCCTTGACCCTGGTGATGAAAAAAGGTCATGCATGAAATTGATTTAGAAATGCATAAAGAATCTTCTAAGCACCAAGTGGATGAGTATTGTTGATAGGGCTCTCGTCTGTATAATGCTTTAGTTGCAAAAAGATGATTTAACTGCTGCACATCATCTATTTGCAATGCCAGACACACACACAAAGAATTTCCATAAACTGCTTCTTCAAAACAAATTGCTACCAATGCACAAACATTATACTGAATTTATCAAGAAGAGTTTCCAAAAGCAACCTGAATACTTTTTAACCTCTCCCAAGTACACATATTCATACTTTAATACAGAAAGTAAAAATAATCAAGTCATTGAACTGCAGCTCTTAAAACTACAAGTCTCTAGTTTATTTGTGAGAATCAATGACTGGAAGACAAAGAGTCATGTGCTTTGACACCTTAAGAAACTGTTCTTCAACTCAGCTAAAATAAAAGGCCCAGTAAGTCAAGAAGAAAGATACTTTCTACCTGCTGTGTTACAGGATGATCTCAATGTGCTATGCATTTCCATTTATGCTTAATTATAAATAACAGGAGGAAGGAATTTCCCACCATAGGAAAGACAGAGAGGTGGAGGAGGCAAAGCTTAGAGATGATAGCTAGAGAAGTGAGCCAGAGAGGCTATCCGAGAATAATGCAAAGAACAAGCTCCCTGGTCTCCAAGTTGGATCAGCAAGATGAGCAGGAATGCATTTGCTTCACACCTGACTTTAATTTAGACTTGCTGGATGGTCAGAAACATTAGCTGGGGAAGAAGGGAAATAATGATGTCTGGGCTACCCTTATCTTGTTTCATTGAATGGGCAGCCTCTCTGTATTCAGAACAGGATCACAGAGAAATCTAAATGTTGTCTCCTTACCTGAGTATTTGGCTGGACAAAAACTGTCTGATACAACAGATGAAGTAATTCATATGCTGTGCAAAGAAGGGAGCAAGAGTGGAAAAACAAATCAGTTGCCTGCTTTGCTGGTGGAGCAATGCAACTGTGTACAACAATCTATTTCAGAAAAGCAACTGTTTAGCCTTTAGTGACTATTAAAAATATTTCAACAGGATCTGAGAAAGAGGGAATAAAGAAGAAACCATTTCAGAGACAGCTACCAGAGCAGAGTAGGAAAGAGCTTCCCTTATACCCAGTGACTTTTCTCTGTTCTCTCTAAGCTTGCTTATAGGCTTATAAACTTTTTATTTCCCAGTTACAGTAGCTGGAAATTGTACTTTATTGGTTATTAATAACAAGAATGTGAAAGCAGGCTTTAATTCCATGTCACGTGAGTCATACAGAGTGTGATCTTTGAAAAGATCTTTGGCCAAGTAGAATAAACACCAAAGATGGGGGAAAAAAAAATAATCTAAGTTCTAGAATAATCTCTATACATATCTGCACATCTCAGTGGAATCCCATCTCATGATGAACATTCCTATTAGGTTACCACTCCTGGGTAATTGCTTATTAGACTACATAGGCCTAAAATATGGAAAAACACGTGTTCAAATCCATTAGCATTCAGGAAAATTCCATTTGATTTGATTACACTTAAGTTTGTATTTAAATAGATAGCACACATAGGAAAAGCTTTCCTAAACAGTAAGGATTATCTGAATGAGAGCCAAAACTGTTACTGATGCTAGCAATTATAACTTTGAGAACTCTTTCCTTTTTGGGCACTGGGAGGATGTTGGGTAGATATTGAAAACATAACAAACGACAGAAAGATGCACCCACCTTCTGGACCCCAGTCTCACTACATGCTACCTCCCCTGCTGCCATGTCAAGTTTCTGTCTCTTCAAAAGGGAAGGTGGCCACGTCAGGAAATTAATCAAGGGTTAAGAAGAAGAGGAAAGAGTACCAAGTATCTCTTGCTGGAAAACAGAGCTAACAGAGAATGCAAGATCCTTCCCAAAACTGGCAAGAAGACTTCTAGTGTTAACATGGTGGGACGAGTGCCAAAGACAACCTTGCAGGTTCCAATGTACATGTGAAGGTGTCACCCCTCCTCTTCCCAGCCACTCACTGAGAGTTACTCCACTAGCAAACCTACCCTTGCAGGGCTCCCATAAGTGGTTGCCCAGGTTGCTCCCCATTAAGGCTGGCTCTGGATAAAAGATGACTTGTCTTCCTCAGGAGAGAGATGGCAATACAACAGGTGGGTTCACAGGGACGTGAGGTTATGAATGACAAAGCTGGTCACCTCTGGTGTCTCAGAGGGACAAACTCAGTGTGCTTAGGGTTACACCTAAGCTTACAACTACGCACACTTGCTGGACAATGCAAGTTAAATTTTATATTTGCAAAAGACCTTTGACTCTGAAATGAATTTGCCGACATTTCCAAAGTCACTTTTCAGTTCATGCCCTTCACTACACTAGGCAGAGCTTGCTCAATATGGGACTTCTACTTACTCATGAAAGTTCAGGGTGAAAGCTTACCCCATCAAATTATCTCATTTATGAAAACACTGTAAAACTAAGCTTTTTATAAATAAAAGTTTACAAGGGACTCATATACACAGACACTTTTGTGTCAGAGCCTTTCAAAAGAAGACAACTCTCCTGCAATTCTACAGCAGGAGAGACTAGACATTATCAGATTCAATGGTTAACTCATAGATTTAGTTTGCTCAAGTTCATGGAAAAAAACCCTCCTGAATTTGGGTGCAAGTTTTGTGCCATTGGCTGTTCTGGATACTAGAAAGAAGCTTGTTAATGGAAGAGTGCCCAGATTTATGCCTCAAAACCTAAGACCTTGACAGGGCTTTGCCTTACATTTTGATAAATGTCCCTATATTTATCTTAAGCCTCCAAGAAAACCACTGGCTGCAAAAACAGTGTTACTTTCAATGAGCTTTGTTTCCAGCAGGAAACCAAGTTCACCTGGCTTTATTTGAGGGTTCTGCTCTTACATTGTATGATGAGCTTTCTGTGTTCCTCCCGTGAGTCCTCCATAGTATAGAGGGTTTGTTTGGTAATGCTATTCAGATCCACATTCCTCCAGTCCTCCAGCATTTGAAATGTGATGTCTGCACTGTGGATCACTGTTCTTGATGCCTGTAATCCAATCCAATCTATTCATTAGTTCATGGTTTATTAGGTTAAAAATAGGCTTTATCCCTTTTTAAGCTTCCTTAGCTAGGCTCACTAAGTTGATTCTCCTCATGGACCACCACCCACCAGCTTGATGTCTTACGGATGTTACAGGGCTCTCTAATCACAGAGAACTCCCAAGTAATTTTGCTTACTTTAATCAACTGCAAGTATTTTGCCTGCACCCACCACAAACCCCAATGAGCAACCCTAATCTGGTGGTGCTGTTGCTCGACTCCTCAATCTCTGCTTCAGTTTAAAACCAAAAAGCAACAAGAAAAATTAAGCCAAAACCAAACAAACCCCACTCAGGTTTGCACCCTCCCCTCTCCCAAACTATGAAGACTCCCGTTCTTCCCTCAGCCACATGAAAAAGTTAAAGCTCATTTGCCTCCACATCAGATCTCCTTCTTGGCTGTTTGAGACATGGATCTGCTGTTGACAATGGGAAGGATGGGCTGAGAGGAAAGGAAGTGACACAAGGTCATGGTCATATAACATACACCAGATCTCTGTAAGTTAAACAGAGATGATAACCCACACTAAGGTTTATCAGCTTCCCTTAGAAAATGATGCTTTTGAAGAGTCTTTCATGTAAGTAAACTGTTTGATCCCAGGTCTGATGCAGAAGGTTGTGGTCTCTGTATCTTGATTTCCTCTGAATCCCTATGGGCCTCCAAAGTTCAGTGATGATTCACCATGTTTGGGGAAAGGTAGTACTGGTATCTTTGCCTCCACCACTAAAATAATGGAGGAAGAAATCTAGAAAGAAGACCTTGCAGGAATGGGGTTTTTTTCCCCAGAGCTTCTTCCTGTGGGCTTCACCACTCACAGGGTTAACCTGGAGTGTTGGGATACATCTTCCAAAAGTGAAGTTTTCAGTGTGACAGGGAAAACAAACTACTTGCTCCAATACATGGGTGAAACATTAATTAATTCAATGCATCCTCCCCCTTTTTATACTACACAGAATTTGGCCTCATTAATTTTTGATAGGGAATTGTTATCTAAACTAACTGGTGAAAAACAAACACTTCAGAGTAGTTTTTGTATTCACTTGTTATGGTTGCAAGAATATTTCTATTTAAAGCCCCAGTGGTTCAACCATTTGTTTTCTTAGTAATTCACATTTGATTTATAATATACAATTAGACTTGGAATCTTTTGTCAGGCATATAGAAATTTTTCTTGCTTTGCAATAGGCCTGATACAAATCACTCTGAAATCAAAGGAATTAATCTCATTTACTTCATGGAAATGAACCACCTCCTCAAATCAAATAATAATTTTGTTGCATAGAAGTTCCCTGTTGAATGTAATGATCAGGGGTTGTCAGTTGTCTAGAAAGGCTTTTTTTGCTGATTACTTTTTCATTTTGTAAAGGTGGTCACAATAAATACTGGAGACAAACTGCTAACACAATCTCTTCCTCTGTGAGTAAAGTCCAGCCTGCCAATTCATAAAATTATTTGAAAAGTCAGTAAAAATGGCATTCAGCAAACTTGGGTAACTGAAATATTTACTTGGCAGAGATGATTTAGTGATGTCTGTCGCCGGAGTATTTGTGAGAATCTTCTGGACACTACAGGAAACAAGAGATAAATATTTACAAACTGTGCTAAATAAAGAAAATTAGTTCTAAAAATAGTAAATTAAAACAAGAACCAAAAAAATATATCCAGTTTCTTATACACAATTGTGACTACATGAAGTTCATTCAAATAGCTCAGTTTTAACTTAGTTTAAACCTTGACTTCAAACCTTAAATCTGGATGCTCAATCAGTTTTACAGAGGCGTATTACAAGCAGTGATTTATAGATGCTGTGAATAATGAGATGACAAGAGAAATGTAGAGGACAATGGAAGAGCTTCACTTGTTCAGCATAGCAAATTTTCTCTTGATGCACAAAGGAACTGAAGACCAGAAAGAACTATTTAATAGAAAGAAAAATGTTGGTGCAAGAAAAAGTGAGTATAAAATAATGATAGCTACATTACGTGTGGAAATTAGAAAAGGTTGCTAAGTCTTAATGCAAACAAGTTTTGGAGGAGTCTTCTGACTGGACTAGTATGAGCTAAAATCAGTTGCAGGTAGAATTTGATCAAAGTTTCTAAAAGAGATGTACTAACACGCTATGTGGTAAGATGGCCCTGGAGGTACTTGCCAGTCCTCTGCTCCTATTTTAGTTCTTTGGAAGCAATATGGACCTTGTATTAAGATATTTCCTATACTTGGATTTTAAAATGTTGTACTGTGCATCTTTTTTTCTGAAATGTGTGACTCAGGAACAGCAAACCTGACCAAATATTGCAGTTCATTCTGTCAGTATCTCCATTTGCTGTGCACGCTATCACAAATTCTGATGAGGAGGAAACAATTGCAGAAGCAACAAAGGCTCACGTAAAAGGTAGGATGCACTCAAGTTTTTCCTTATACTAAAATCACCAAAGACTTGCAGATCTATCCAAACAGGCCTTAGATGTGGCCAGTGAGTAGGTTTTCCCTCTGTACTTACACAGAGGCAGTTAAAGAGTACAGAATGAGAATGACTAGAAAGTGCATTGTCTCTTTCTCGCTTTCCCTGTAAGATCAGAAAAGATCTTGCTGTTACAGATTCTCAATATTTTTGAACTAACAGATATGTGATAAAGCATATTCTCAGCTCTGACTGTGTAACTTTTAAAATAAATTGGTAAACAACACAAAAAAAGCTAAAATGAGTTGTTCCAATTTACATCCTGACTGTTCTCAGTAAAATATACACCTAATTTTCCATGCTGATCAAAATAGTTAATCCTTCTCCTAAATTAGTTTTTTTTTTTTCCTTTAACTTTGTGGTGTGGAATTTAGTGCTCATGAAAGGCAAAGAATTGAGAGCCGTGAAATAAAGCAGGCTTTATCAATAGGTGATGTGCACTGCAGGCATCTACAAAGCATGTCTGAAAAGGACTAGTGCCCTTTCCTGTGGTGACAGGGTAATTTGATCTCCTTCATTTTTAACTCTGGCACTTTTTTGAGCAAGGGCCTCAAGCTGTATTCAAATTGTGCTAGCCTAAAGGTTTGTTTAATAATTTCCTTTGCCTAATATCATCCCTAATGTTTGCTTACTATCAACAAAATTAATTTCTTATCAGAATCCACAAGAAAGGAAAAGCAATTATTCTCATTTTGAGCAGTGCCTCATTTCACTAAATGAAACTGCTTCTCGTGAACAAGTGGAGATTGTAAGTGAATACAAGATTTAAAATGCTGACAGTTTTTAATTCCTAAAAGAACGCTAGTCTCACTTCCAATTAATTTGTAGTCAATAAACAGTATATACATTCCAGGTTAATAGTAGAGAGATTGGGCAATACATACATTCAAATTTGATATTTCGTAGGTTTTCTGGTAAATCGTGGAGAGCTACTTTCAGCCACTCATCCAGTTGCTTTGCAAACTTTCGGATCACCTGTGTCAAACTGAAAAGAGAAATCACTACATCAGAACATGTTTACTCTGTGCTTTATACTAGAAAATCTGTGAATATGTAAAGCCTATGAGTCAGTTATTTACAACTCACTATTATGCAGAGTTGCTGACATATTTTAGTTTGTAAGCATGAAGGAAAACTTCTGAAAACATTTGCAGGAAAAGGAAAACATCACCATGTTCAAAACCTCACAAAGAATAAAAATCTCTGTACTGCAGTGCTTTGATACTTACAAATAGTATTCTTACCTTGAAATAAATTCATTCCCACTCTGTACAAACATAAAAACATAAAATCACAACCGTTTAAAGGAGACTATAGATCAAGCTTTGGATTTCAGCTCAGCTGTGCCCACATTTATACAGATCTATGCAGGGATGTGCAAGTGAAGCAACAACCAACTATGCTGCAGGCTGAAGCCAGTGAATGGGTGATGATGGTGGGGAGGAATTTCCAGGCCAAGCCCACACAGGTGGGGGAAGTGGGGGCGGAGCAGGACCTGCCTGTTTAGCTCGGCACAGGACAGGAACTTTCCTAGACAAGTGAGATTTCTCTCTTCTCCTTTACTACACTTTCCTTATGGCTCCATCATTTCCTGCTAAACTTGGTAGGCAGCTCGTTCTGCCCTTCTTCATGGAATTGCTCAGTATAAAATGACAGTTTCCAGGAAAAGTTGCAGGGTGTTGTGCAGGGGACCCTAACAGTTGGCTCTGCCAGACTGAGCTGCACTGCCTGTAACAATACTCAAGATACACAAACGAGAGAGAGAGGAACTGTGCAGGAACTTTCAGCCAGGCAGCTTTTTCTGCCTGTACGCCTAACAAACCTCACTGAGAACAATGTTGGTAAAATAAACATGGCCGTAGGCCTGCTCTGCTCCACACAGACACCTAACAGGACAGGGGATGGATGACAACTACTGCACCTACTAAAACGTGGCCTTTCTGGACAGCCAACATTTGTTCCCAGGAAGTCCCTCAGAAGATTCTGGCTGAGTCAGCAAGATTTCCTTCAGGAGCTTCCATTGCAATGAGACCCTTCTTCACCCCCTCCAGTGCAGGCTATGGCTTAATAGCCACAATCTGGCCCTTTATATGCATTACAAAAGTCTATATTCACACTCAAGTCTCTCCTTATTTGCTATGAAAGAACTAAGCAGCTTGAGAAAAGGACTGCTGTTCTGTTTAATCCTTCCAATGAAATAGATTTGGGGGGGGGTGAGGGGCAAAGCCTGTAAAAATGTACGTGTCTTATCAAGGAAAAGCCATGCTTATAACAGGTTTCTTGTGAAAAAACACTTTTCCTGTACTTTAGCAGTCATGCAGTGCACACAGGAGAGCAGAACAACATCTTGAAAACATTTGCTGTAATTAGAGCTGCTTTAAAATCTTGAGGGCCAAATATACAGCACCAATAATAAACTCCTAGAGCAATATTGTTAACAAATGACTCATCCTCAGGAAAGCATCAGTTAAATAATACTAAAAATGTACACATATATTTAGAACAAGAGAGTTTCCTGATGCTCATATTAGGAAAATCAAAGGGCGAAACAGGTTGACTGCACTCAGTGGTTACACTTTGCTGTGAACTGCTGATCGCTGTGCTGCTTTACCTATATAAACAAGACTTCTTGGACTCAGATGAGCTCCAGGTAGGAAGAGAACAGCTGAGATCTACCACATGGAATGGAAAAGTGAATTTAGCTTTGAAACAAAGAAGGCAAATACTTGTTAATATTAATAAAGTGATTCTAAAATAAACATGCATCTATTCTTCACAGGATAGTATTTAAATTAACCAGCTTGTCTAAGACTTCACAAGTATGATCTTCCTGTTTTATACTCCTGGCAAGCAGAATAACGATTGTGTTCCAAGAGTGTAAACAGAGACAAATGCTTAGGTTGCAGTGTCTAAATATGCATGTGAGTATTTACAAACAGAGCAGCCAGGTCAGCTCCTCTTGTCACTATAATTCAGAATACCATTACGCTGTTATCCCAGACTAGCAGAAAAGGGCCTGAAATTTTCAGAAGACAGCGTGGTGCTCTGCAGCCTGCAGATTTCTGACATAACCTGAAAGTTGGGACATGACTATCAGCTAAATGTTAATAAACCAAGAAGAAGGTAGTATCCTTTATCACACAAAAAATAATGTTTTTCACAATACAAGTATTGTTAAAACCTGAACATTTCTTCAGGAACTTGTCAGCTCTTCAACTGCTTTGAATTGACACCGTGATTTAAACTCCAGAAACAGGTGGCAGCAAGTAGCTTTCTGAGAACTGGTGCCATTCTTGAAGAAAAGACATATAACAAAGACAGCTGAGCTAAAAGTGGGCAGTGCTGCTAGCTGTACTAACCTGTCAGGTAATGCTTGTAGTACCGTTGGCATCAAAACTCCAGAAATTGCTTTGTACAGAATTGAATCACAAACTCCCACTATATTCACTACAGTTGAAGAACCCAATACGGGCAGCATATGAGGAGGCATCCCTTGCCAAAAGTGCAGAAGAAAACTTTGAACCTGCAATCACAAGAAGAAGCAGGAATGTTTAAGTGAAAATAATCAAAGGCCACAAGTACCATTTCCCTTAAATGACCCTGCTTACATAGTATTTATTTCAGCCCCAGAGCTGGACTGATGGTGTACAACTCAGGCAAGGCATATTTCTTAACTAGACAGGCTTATATTGTGATGCAGCACACAAGGGGATAATCAACCAAAGGGCAAGGAGACACTCTGAGTTGGTGACAGGGTGTCTTTACATTACTACAGTAGACACACCCATGGGTACCACCGTATTTTTACCTTCCATCAATGGCTAGTGAGTGTAACCCTTTGGCTTCCACATGTCAAGCCACTTTCTCTCTCTTTGCTCTCTGTCCCTGTATACAAAGGAATGCAATCTAGGGCTTGGTGTAGGGAGGGAGAGGAGGATAGCACATGGCTTACAGGGGTCAATATACCATTTTCTGTCTTCATTTTGGAAAGAAACACTACGCTTTCAGATTTCTTCTTTCCTTCACTATGAAGGAAATCGAAGAAAGAACGGAGAAAGGCAAAAAAGAAAAAGGGGAGGAGATTTCAGACACAGAAAAATACACCTCTAAAAATTTTAATTTAGGAAATAAAGGTGTTATTAAGTGAATGATATGATCAGTTCTACAGGGGTCAGAACACCGGCATTCATAAGTGATAAACTTTTGCACACAATCTGTACTGAAATAAGTAACCACACCAGGTGCCATGAAGAATATTTGCCATTTATATATTGCTGCTGCTCATCCCCTTCCCCACCATTGATCCTGACAAAGAGATTCCCTAACAAAATGTAACATCCTGCTCTTATGAAAATGTTCTGAGGCTCATCCAGCAAAACTTCCTGAATATGTGTTCCATATTTCTCTCACATGGAAACATCTAGACTCAGTACAATGACTTAAAAGAGCCTCAGCTTTAAACCAGAAGAGTGTGAGAATTAAACAGTGAGAGGAAATAAAGCAGGGAATTTCTTGCATTGTTCAGAAGACAGAGTCAAAAGACCCGTTTCCTTTGATTTTTCCCAGGACCTGGATGTTGTATTTGAATCAGACCCTCAGCATCTCTATAGTCAGATTTGTTTTCCTGGACTAGAAGCCTTCTCCACATGTAATATAAAACTGCTTGCATTCCACTAATGTTTTATTTTTCAGCTCTAATTATAGAGCTGTCTGTACACACTGCCAGAAAAACCCCAGATTCAGACAGATATGCAGCAGGTACAAACCTTATCCATCTCTAATGGATTGCATCAACTGCTGAGCAGTGCATCTGTTCCTAGCTGCACTGCAGTACAATTGAGCAACTGGGAGACTTCAGCTACAGCTTTCTGGGATGTCTGGGAGGCTGTAGGCCCCCACTGGCCTGCGCCATTGCTAACAGAACAGCAGACCCCACTATTTTGGCTGTGGCATCTGCCCTGGGTTTGTGCTGAACACTCAGAGGAATTCCTTCAAACAGAGCCCTGTCCCAACTCAAAGCTTAGAAAAGTGGTGGTGGTCACACTTCTTGAGTTGCAAGAACTGGATTGTCTTGTAAGGGGATATTGCTACCTTAATCCTGCTGGAGAATGAAGAGACAAAAACATTCCCATTGCTTTTTGTTCCTCTAACTCACACAGTGTTATAAGTGAGATTTAACACTATCGGTCACATATTATGTACTCAAGTATAGCTATTGTTCATTATTCATGAAAAGGATCAGCCACCACAAAACCAGAAGCTGGTAATATCACATTCAAAATAAGCTCTCAGATCCATTAATACCTTATGTATCATTAAGCCACAACTGTAGTTTCCAACCATACCTCATCAAAGTTTGCTCTTATTACAGTGTCTAGTATCCTCTGACAGTGAGTTCTATACATCATAATAAAGGTAGAAACCTGAAAAAAGAATGAGGGAAACACACAAAAGATCGTTCTACTTAAGAAATCCGCTTTTAAAACTATCAGAATATAGAGCACAAAAAAGTAAGTTTTTTCTTATCTTACCTATGCACAATTGCAAAAATAATGAAATCTGTTAGAGTCTAGTTAGATTAGCTTTAAGATGAGTTTTCTTCTTAAAAGTAAATTCTCCCTTTGAATTAATGGATTTTTCTATGTCAATGGGGATTCTTCAAATATAAGAGGAGCAAAAAGCCTCCGTAAGATCAAAGACGAGAATGTGGCCCTAATTAGGACATAAAGAACTATAAAACCCTATTCTTTTGTCCACTTTACATTGATACTACACATGTGAATAGCATCAGAAAACTAGCAAGCTCAGCCAAGAGCAGCCAGAGTACTTTTGTCACATGTGCAGATAGGATTCTCTTAATTTCTAGTCTAGAAGGGTAAGAAACGCACCCAGTTCCTCTCTGCTCAAGAAACCATCAGAACTGTTTTTCAGTTTGCCATCAAATGTGTTTGCAGACTAAAGAGCTATAACATATTGCAAAAACAGTCACCCTCAAACTTCACCTGCTGCACATAATGTAACTTTAAAAAAAGTGTGCACTGGCTTTAGAAATATTGTACAGCTCATAGTGTCAGCTGCCTATTTTAAGGGAAGATATTTCTTCCTATTATGTGAAGTAGTTAAGCCCTCCATAAATAAAGTCAAAACATTATTAAACTTACGCTAATTCAAAGTCTTTATAGGTTAGATAAAACTTTCATCCAGAGCAGGGAAAAAACTCAAGGCAAGCCAAGAAAAGATTTCCAAAGTGTTACCTTCTCCTCTGGCAGACTGGCTGGCAGATTTAGATCTTTGACATTTGGAAACTCTGGCAGTAATGTTCCCAGTTTGGATCGTGGTGAATACGCCACTGTCTGTTTGGTTACTTCTTTTTTTCCTGTTTCGTTGACCCAGGCTGCTCCTTTTTTAGAATACATCACGTCGTAATACTGGGAGTTTTCTTTCACTGCAATTCCATAATAATGGTACCTGATACATAGAGATGTATATTTTACAAAGCAGATTGTTTAAAAATTTTAAAAAAATAAATATGGGGTTAAGAGGAACTGATAATGTTAATGATTTCTACAACCAAACAGAATGTGCATTAGTTTATATATTATAAACAAGCATTGATTCAGTAGCAGAACATTGCGGTAATATTTTGGGCTTCCAATTTTCATTCCTTCTGGTAAAAGTAGCTCTTTTCAGAGTTAATAAAGCTGACTCTGTTGCAGGGCAGGAAAATAATGGACTTCCATTTTATTTTCTTCTTATTTAAAAAAAAAAAAAAGGCATCCTAAAGCTACGTGTTAGCAGAGCTCTGCCATGCAGCTGCTTCTTTAGTTTAGCAATAAGCAGAGGTACAGACTCTCTGGACTGGCCCTTCTGTTGTTATTTCAGCTCCCTGATTCTCAGACTGTTGAGGGCTGGTTTGATCCCTGAAAAGCATGACTCTTTATGGCAAATGAGTTGATCAGAAATGTTCCAAAAATTGAAAACACTTCAATGAAAAGAGAGAGGAAAAAAAGGCTTCTGCTGGAAAGCAATGAACAGTAGGAAATGTACAGTTCAAAATTATTTGCTCCATAACTTAGCATCAGCACTGGGCTGAGATCAGTGAAGAATACTACACAACACTGTTAACTGTCTGTGCAGAACACAGTGGGAGTTACACAGTGTGGCTGTGCTATAAAAATGGATAGGTGGCCTTATGGCACAAGTTTGTGCTACAACTTAGCTTTATTATAGGTGTTAATGGAAGCACTGATTATCCAGCCTAACTCTTGGATCAAAGCAGCAAAGGCAATCTTATTCCTTCCATAATTTGCTGACTTTTAGTTCAGTTTCTTAGATGTAGGCACCAACCCATCAGCTAAATATTTAATGATTACAGAAGGCATCCCAAAATTGTATTGTTCATATACTTTTGATTCACCCTACTTTCCTAGAGGGGAATTTTCAATGATCTTCCAGTTGTCTCCTTACAGCCTATCAAAAGCCTATCAGACAATGATGAGGCACTGTCTTCTGGATCCCACTGTGGTAGCAGAAGTTACCATCTCTGGATGTTTGCTCTACTCCTCAGTTACTGATTTCAGAGTGCTGCCAGCAGATCTTTTCCCTTGAACGTACCCTAGTTTGCTTTAGGCAAAATCAGCTGGTTTTACAAAGGTCAACAACTAAATTAGTGAAAGAGTATCATCTAAATGATGGTGGTTTAAACTAACTTGGGTGACCTTTTTCCTTTTTTCACTCAGTCATTCACTCACAGATCAGCGTGTGTCATAATCTCCAGCAGAAAGTGGTGGCAAAGAGCTGGAAGCCCTAATCTTGTCTACCAGCACAGATGGGCTGAGAGGAGGCCTAGGGAATGGTAGCAACCTTCTAGTACATGGCTCCTTTGCCATGCCCACTGAGGATGTTCCATGTTTTCTATTAAAAATAAAAGCTATCTTGAACTTAATATGGAATAATCCAGGTGAGGCTTACTAAAACATTAAGCTGACATGGTATGAATGGGATTTCCTCTCTTCATTACCTTAGAAAGCCACATTCTAGTCTCCAAATCTGCCCATCAGGGCTTAGGCCAAAACGTGTATTCCACACCAGAAACCAGGCTCCAGATTGGTCCTAACCTGTTACAGATAGATAATGGCAAGTTTGTGCTAACACCGGAGTTATAACACCAGCTGCAGAAGTTTGGCTTTTTAGCTTGAATGGTAACAACTGCAGCTTGCAGTTCAAGTCCCCAGTTTGGTCTCTAGCAGCTGTCATACATGCACTGCATGTAAGAGCCCTAAAGCTCATATATGTCCTGTGCAGTATGTCTGGGGTTGGGGAAACTGAAAAGAAATGCTTCAGGGGGCTAGCTCCACAAACTGCTGAGGGAAAGGGAGGAAAAAGGGGAAAAGATCACAGCAGGCAGGACTGCAAAATTTCTAGACCAACTGAGAGGTTTGTATAACTTAAACAGGGATCAGTCTGCTATATCAAGTTTCCTCTTAAATCAATTCAAGAAAAAAAATGAATGAAAGCCTGGAAAATGTGGTAGAATTTCACTGTGCATTATTTAATTTCTGGTATATTTCAATTGGTGGCAAGCTACATAAGAGTTTTCCAGGTAGCTTCAAAATCATATAGACAGCAATAGCCAAATTAACTCCGAAATTTTTCCAGATAGCTTCCTCTTTCAGTAATTTTATCACCTCAGATGGGAAAAACTCACTGGTGAAGTTTACAAAGATTCTTTTGCAAGCACTTTTCTGTATTTCTATCAGAAAAAAACACAAACAACTTAATTCAATAAACAAGGCTTGAAAGTTAAAAGAATAACGTGCAGACTATTATTTTTGTGGTAAATTGTGGAATGCCTTTTTTCTCTCATGGATCTGGTATCTGCAGCACTCCTTTAAAGAAAGAAGTAAAATTGCCTTCACACCATGTAGTTTCCATCAGTTTAACTAACCTCTTGTGTATATAATTGAAGAGTTTCAAGCTACAGTACTGAAAGAAATTGGCTTTTATGTTTAGCTGCCTTCTCATGGCTCACCTGTGGTGGAACTGTTTTTAAGCTCAGTGCAACAGAGAACAGCTGCATGCTTACAGCAATAAACTCAGCTGCAAAAAAGCAAGCCTCACAACTGATGACCAAAAGTATAGCACCATTGTATCTCTGAACTTTGTAATGTTACAAGGCAGCCATGCTATAAAAAGGCTGAAGGCAGAACAGTGTGAAGTCAGATATCTTAACCACTTCTGTGGCTGAATTTCCTTTGGCAGTAGCAGGGAAGTGGAATGAAATTCATACTGGCAGCAATCGGTCAGCACAGTTGGTGATAAAGGGACTGAAGTGTTAATGCCTAAAGTAATTTTTTTACATAACACTTAATTGGAGTGCAGTCAGATGTTTCTGAAAACAAAACCAGAGCTCAGTTACAGCTGTGCTGGGTCTTGCAAGGAGTGTATTTTTTGTAAATAAGTACAGTGTGCATTTAGTGAGTGTGTGTGTTTATACTTCTCATCTTCATTGGATCAAATGAGAATGACCCTCTGTATGCTGTGATCCTTGGTGAGTTAACCACTGATGAAGATGCAGGCATCCTCTTTTGGAGCAGAAGAACTCAATTTCATACCTTCTGAGTCTGTGAAATTTGCGTGACTATGATCTCCTTCATAGGGGTGACCAGGGACGCTCAGGGGACAAGGATTTTGCAGAGCACAGAGAGCATGTTTACAGAAACCCTTTCTTATTTCCTAGATAGGGAGCAGAACCATTGCAAAGGTGGCACAAGAGGAGTTTGTGACCTGAAAGGCCCTCTGGTAGGCATGCAGGTTAGGGGGAAAATATGCAAGAAATCTCATTGATTTTTAGCCTCATTGAGAGTAAAAAGACATAGATTTTGGAGATGCAAGACACCTTCAGTCAGTAGATGCAGAGTATTTTGCCCATCTGAAAGACTCCTGGAACTGTGAGAAGAACTCCAGTTTGGAAATACAGCAGTGCTCATTTCTTTCATTAAACAGGAAGACAGATAACAAAGTTGTAGCCAATGTCAGCATGATTTGATGGCTGACAGTGGGTACTCTCATATAAATGCTTCCATAAAGCAACTGTGCATGCTTTTATTCCATCTTTCTGAACTTCCAAAGAACTTATATTTAGTGCTAAATCGTGGTTCTCTGAGTCTGGACCTATCATACTTTCCTAATACACTGTTGGACTAGCCCAGAATTTGCACCTGAGAGACTTCTGGTAGCTCTGTTATGACTGATGTTATGGTAGCTCTGAATTTGCATTTGGGAAGAGATATCAAGTCTTCAATTAGCTGCATAAATATGACTGCTCTAGAAAAAGAAAGCTTAGTTATAAAAATTAGGAGAATCACAAGATGGGGGAAAGGACATTTTGTCCCATCAAAGAGATACTGCTTGGCATGGACCACTTGTTAGAAGAGCACAGTAAAGTTAATTTTAATGGCATTCCTTTTAGCATCTTAATTTCTTTTTTCCTTTAAAGAGTGGGTCATTCTAGTTTTAGTATATAGGTTCAATTCTCATAGCATATTTGTTTCTCAGCATTTAGCAATATTGTGTTTCTAGGTTTTGTTTTGAAAGAGAAGCTTTACCAGCAAAATTTTGCAAACACATTGTCCCAGGTTTTCCTTTCCCCCTCTATGGTTTTCCACTTGTGATCTACAGAGACTACCCTTAGAATACCCTGTAGGATTCTGTGAAAGCTAATCAAGAAAAGCAAATACATATTTTTTTTAGGGGGCTTAAGTTTGCCATAAACAGATCCAAAGCTCCACTGGAAAAATCTCATGAAAAAAAAAAAATAAACCAAAAAACATCACTGTATCTTCTTTATAAGTTGGTAGAATCACATTTGTCAACAACTGAAGAAAGTTAAATACTCCAGGAAGTGCACTGTTCTTTCTGAATCAATTTCTCATTCTTGAATTAGGACAAACTGTTTTCTGGAAGTACCATTTTTTGGGTAAGGCAATAAACTAGTTCCTTGATCACTTAAAGATATGTTGGATTGCATTACACAGGAAAAATGGTGGTTAAATCCAGGTTTGTGGACAATTTCAGTTTAGGTCAACATATGTTACTACCTAAATTCCAGATAGCATTCTGCCACTTGTCCTCTAAACTGAAACATGATATTAACCAGCTGTCCTTTCCCAGCCTCCAACAGTAGCTCCATTACTACTGGGTGTGAATGTCCTTTATGTTGTGTAAAGTGAGTTGAGATGAAAAACATTATAGGAACAATATGGAAAATATTGCTGATGAAATCAGTGAAGTCTCCATTACACTACCTTTGCAGGACTATCACAGGTGAATCAGTAAGACTATAAAGACTATAACAGAACCTCCATCAAAGTTGGGTTTTAAGTCCCCAACTGGACAAGTTATTCCCTGATCTTATACTATTCTATTCACTAAAGCCAGAGCCAGATGGGCCCCTGGGTGAGATGATAATAATACCATACAGTGCTTACTTTGATTGGCCTCTGGTTCCAAGTCGTCTTGTTGTTAGCTGTGGAAACTGTTGCCTTATTATCTGCAAATAAATAGAACTGGTATTAGAGAAAATTGAAAAGGACACTTACTAATACTTAGTTTAATATAGACTGTTAAGACTGAAAAGCAGAAAAACTGTACTGCAATGTCAGCAAAATACATGGCAAGAGAAAATAAAAAAAAAAAAAAGCTTTTGATATTTCCCATTCCTGAAAGAGAAGTAGATTTTAAAATTCAGTATAATTCCATTAACTACTATTAATTTAAATAAAGACTTTCTGAAGTTACCGGAGTAGAATACATTTCCTTAAAATTTAAAATCCTTTCTGCCTCTAAACTAAGGAGGATTGTACTTAGAATTGGCCTATTATTTATTTACGTCAGTTTGCAGGATCAACAAACTTGGTTTTGCTGCAAATACAGGAAACTCTCCTTCTGAGAGTTTTGGAGGCCACAGTTCTTTGAAGACCTTCACAATCCTGCCATTAAACACTCCTTTTTCTAAAAGATGATTGCCCGAAAAGATTTTAGTATTTGACAGGAGCACCACTTCTACCAGGGAAGACTCACTGTTACACTTGTAAAGATAACTTATAATCAATTTATCCTCTGGAAAATGAGTGCATCTCAGAAACAGCAGGGTATCATCAAGAATCTGGACTCTAGTTTGTCAGCAGAGATTAAAAGAACATTGTTACTGTAAAAAAAACTTCTTTAGTGCTAGATGCATTTAAGGAAATGGATTAATGTAGATTGTCCCTTCAGTAATCAGAGCCTCTGTCAACCAGGCTAGTCCTAATGAAAAAGCCCTGCTGCAGTTGCTGGAAAGGCAGCACTCAGCACCTCACAGGATTTGAACCTGATTCTCAGTGTGGTCTGCAGTAGGAGGAAAATTCTTCTGGCAGAACAGCCATGCAAGAAAGACTGCAGTAAGCCTTAAGGATTCACTTGCAAAAGGAATTTATTCCTTTTTTAATTTATAATCTATTTTAATTGTGTTTTCAGTATATAAATTGCTAAATGTTTCTTCTTTCAGGCGGACGCCAACTAAAGGAAAACAGGGATACAAGATGCAATACAACTGCTCAATCAGAAGAAAGCGTCAATTAAAATTGATTAAATAATATAGATTTTTTTTCTTTTTCTTCATGAGCCATTTTGCCACTGTGATAAATATTTAATCCTGATTGATGACTGAAAGCTCTGGAACACGCATTTAGATCAAAAGGTACCGTATAAATAAAGACATTACAATGTTACATATTTGACCATGTCTTCAGTAATATTTTCTTGAATAAATGTACAATCAGCTTCCCTTTGTATCATGTAAAAATTGCCCTGTGTTGGTTTCCAAGAGCTTTGCACAACGTGGCTGATGTCAAAAACGCAGCATAGACTCAGAGTCGCTAGGTTGTTCAGCTTTAATTTCTGGAGCAAGACTTCAGCAAACACTAAAACACTTTTGTGGGGCTGTGAAAGTTCAGCCTAGCTGTTTGATAAATGAGCAGACAGGCAAGCAGCCCTTCTTTCTTTTTTTGTATGGATTCAATGAAGCCTGCCTAAAGAACACCACATGCTGTTCCAGCTACTGATCTAACATTCCGCAACATCTCAGCCTTCCAAATTCCCTTTAATTACACATTAATCCCACCCCTCTCTCTTTCATTTTCTGCAGACAGGGTTGGGGGCTCCACAAGGCTGTGGGAAAAAAGGCAGTGCTGAAGAACTACTTTCTGAGGATGGGTTTTTAGGTTAGAGGATTTTTTTTTTTTTTTTTTGGTGGCAGTTATCATTCAGAAAATACCTTCCTCTCCAAAAGCTGATTTTACAGCAGCAGACTCAAAAGTAAATCTTAGTATTAGAGATACTTTTACCCTATTTTTTCTTTTGGAACAACATGAACCCATATTACTTTCAAAGTCTTTCTAGTTGTGATGAAGTGTTACAATGCACACTGTAAATGCTACTTTATGAACCATATGTCGTGGGAGTTCCTGGGATTTAAATAAATCAGCCAGTTTTTACATACCAGGGCAGAGGTGGTCAGGAAGAGAAGAAAAATGGAGCAGTGGATCAGATGATCCCTTTTTCTTTTCTTTGTTTGTTTCTTTTTTAAATCTAGCACTTTTTAAACAATGAGATACACCTTTCAGAATACAGCTGAAAAGTATGCATCACTTAAAATATTCTTTACCAATAATTAAAAAAAAAGAAAAGTATAATCTAGCAAACCTTTGAAAAAAAAAAAAGTCAGGAATTTTTGATCTAACGGTGCATATGTAAAATATGTATAATGTGGCATACTCATGTTTGGGTGCTAGTACACATAAGCATGGGTATTTATGTTTGTGTTTGGAATAAAACAAGTACTAAATGAGCTAGCTGCTCATATAAATGTTTATATTCAGCTATGTTTATGCAAATCCCTATGTAATGATATTGCCAAAGGCAGTGAGATTTCCCTGAAAGGAGAGAGGAAGTCAGATCAGGCAGAACAAAGTGGAGTTCACTGTGTGCTGAAATCAATGGATACAGCAGAGGGTCCAAAATGTTGATTTTTAAATCATACTTTCAGCCTGAAAAGTCCCTCTATAAAAATACATCATAATTGTGTTTCATGTTTATTAACTTTTAAAGACCTACAGAGAAAATAAGTTAATTTTACAGCTGGGTGGGGAGGGAAGTGGGTTCCTAGTTGTAGGACATGAAAACTCAGGTTCAAATCTGAAAACCAAGTTGGACCATTTTCTTTTCATCACTGCAGTGGAGTTGTGCAAGCAAATGAATCAAGACCAGACCACGCAGTTTGAGCTGCTTTCTGAATGGAGCCCAGTCCCCGTTCTCACAGCAGCGCTGGCTTCTCAACAGAAGCAGTGGTAAAAAGATCTCATGGGTGGTATCCAAGGGAATTTTGGAGTGAACAGGCATTTTACCATTGTCCTTCAATGGAAGTGAAATTTCATCTCATACTTCTCCAAAGCGACCACAAATCCAGCTGCCCTATGAGATCTGCTGAGTAAAAGGATACAGGTTTTACATTTTCCAAGTAAAATTCCACCTAAATTTTGTGGCGGTTTTGACTGTTAGACATTTTATGTTACTTGGCTTTTTGGTTTTGAGACAGATGTAGACCAGGAGTTTCACATGCAAATAACTTCTGTGCCTACTATTAGCCTCAGAAACCAACGTTCCTTCAATTTCTTTCTCAGTTACTAAACTTCAGTTGTGTTCTTCGTCTCTTTCCTCTGTGCCCTGCTCAAGACCTGATCTTGCCTTCTGCCTATAGATCTTGTACACCTTTCTTGATTTAAAAAAAAATGCTAAGAACTGCCTTGTGTTTTTGCAGCTCCATAGTTCTTTTGATGATTGCCTACTTAAGAGCCAGATAGAAGTCATTACATTATAAACCAACATAAATACAGTTTACACCTTTCCAGGGGACTAGCATATCCAGGTCAGCGTTTGTTTAACCATTTTGCAGATAATCCTGATACATGGTTTTAGGAATGCCTGTGCAGGTAGAACACAAGGGGCCTGTCTTTCTAACTGGCAGTAACCTTTCCACTCTGAATGTATGGGGCAGCCGAAGCGAATGCAGGAAAGAAAAGTCACCTCATTATCATTCTCTCACACACAGATTACAACACTGGTAGTACAACATTCAACATATATTGCACAGATCTTGGAGCTAACAGGATTTTTATCACATTTCTGCTTTTTAAACCTAGTAGAGTTGTCTGAATAAACTTGAATCAAATACATAGTTACTCGCATTTTTGGTTACTCTTAAAATAATGGAATAAAAATGAAACAAGTTACTTAAGTATCCATGCAAAACAGATAACGCATTATGAGCTACAACTAGAAAAATGCACTTCCTCTGTAAAGGTCCGCATTGCAGTTTGCACAACCTATTAACATTAGACATGGCTAACTGCAGGAGTTGTTCTGTTACCCACAAATGGTTGCAAAGGTGCATTCCTTCATCCTGATTACTGCCAGCTGTAATTTCTGCCACTGCATCTCTCCTCACATCTCCAGCATGGTGACATTCCAACATAAGCAGAGCCAGTCCCAGCTTTAGAATGAGGAATGTATTGTCTGTTCTGCCTTCATCCCTGCACCATGACCCATCACGCCTCATTGCATTCACTACTAAACTGTGAACTTTATGTTTCCCAATTATTCCATCTAGATTCTTCTATGATATGAGATGCCGAAACAAATTAGGGAAAAAAAACCCCACAACAACAAAACATCTTATAAAGCATCTTATGCATCTGTGTTCATGCTAACAAATAAGGATGGAAGAAACCAGAGATGTCTGGAAACTTTTGAAGTAAATTTTTCCTCCCTCCCTATGTCAAAATATTAAATTTTGCTCTGCGGGAAATAGGCAGACGATGACTTTTAGAAGTCTTTCCCCTGGAATAATTTAAATTGCTACTTTTCAAAAGGCATGTTCATTTTGTTAGTGCATCTGATCTAGAGGGATGTTCTTCGTGACTCTTGTTCCTTTCTATTTGAAATAATTCTAGGCATGCTTCTAGAACTTCCCAGAGTAATAGAAAAAAAAAAATCAAATTAAGTTGCAACCCAGCATTTGTACTCTGCCAGAATGAGAAACGGATTTCAGGCTCCAGACTTTGGAGCTCCTGGAGGTTCTAGAGAGATTCTAAATACAGTGGATTAAATTCTCTTTCCTCTGATAACAATTCTTCATAACAGGGCCTGGCTCTGTTTATCTCGAGGCATGCTTTGCTTTTATGAAGTCAGGTATAGAAGATCTGTGTTTATTTACTAAATTCTATTGTAGTGTTTCAGACTTAAACTTCTTTGCCATAGCAGCAGGAAAGAAACCAGTGATGCTAAATATAATTGTATTCCCATAGAGCTATGCTTTCCTTACTCTCATCGCTGTGAAACACAAAAACCACTGATATCCTCAATCTTATATGGTAAGTGTACGATTTTTAGGCTCATTCATCTTTGGCTTGGTACTGCTCCAGCTGGCTCATTCTGGGGTTTCCCCATCTGCTTCACTGCTTTTGAAAATCCTGCCCTGATACAATCTGTTATTATTAACACCTGTGCTAACAGGTACCTTTTGGCTCAAAGGTGGCTGGGGACTGGCTTAACAACACATTAGCTTGAGGAAAAGGTCAGGAAAGCTTTGCTCCAAGAAACATCCATTGATAGAAAAGAGCATAATCAAATTAGTCCATTATAAAATATCATTTCTGTCCCCCAAATCCACCCAACTGTGCAAAGAAAAGGAGAAGAGGTGTGACCGCGTCTATACCCTCTCTACTACTTCCTCACTTACTTGAAGACTGTAGTGTGCAGGTCCAGTATTCTTGACCCCAGATCTATTGTCTGGTTAGATTTTATAACCTTCCTATTTCTCTCCAGTCACTTTCATCATTTTGTGGAACAGGACATGGTCCAGCTGTAGGATAAGATCTTGTTTCTAGCACTGACGCATCTCAATTGCAAAACAAGTCAGAGAAGCCTGCTGGCACTTTCTTTAATGCCTGTGCCCAATTCTGCCTTCTGCAGAGATTAGACACCATGAGGAGCTCCAACTGAGCTGGAACCTCTAGTGAAGCCTGTGAGACCTCTTTCAAATTCATCTATTTACAATCATATCCTCCTTCAGCAGCTCCACTGACCACATGGAATTCAGCCTAAGGTATGATCAAACAGATTACTGCATCCCAACAAAGCCGCAAACGCTGAATGCTCTGACTCAGATGCTTAGATGAGCTGCAGCCACTTACAGTGCTGACTTGCTGAAGCCAAGCAGATCTAAAATCCTGCGCAACTCCCCCTGCTCTGTACTGATGCCAGCATGCTTACTGCCATCACCCAGCATATCTGTGGGAAAAGGCTGAGCGCCAGCATCCCTGCACTCTGGCAGACCCTGTGCTGTAAGAACAGCCTCTGGGACATGTTGACAAGGCATGAGGTAAAGCAGCCCAGAGGCTGCTCTACTTCATGCTGAAGACCTAACTAGAAGCCAGATGCTTTAAGTGGCAAAGCCAGTAAGAACCCCTTTGCTAAAGGGCAAGTCTTTGGGGAAAAGGAAAGAGTCACACCAAGGAAACTGAGGTGTCCTTGCTGGTTTTCTTACTCCTCAAGCTCAAGGAGAAAAAGGTAATAGTCAGCAACCTGCAATAATACAAGGGAACTGTGAAGCAGAGCCAAGGGCACAAACAGCTTTCTGCTACACTGTAGGATCCCCATTCCCCACACCCATATGACACAAGTCTGCGATACTTGTGTTATTATGGCCTCCTCACAGGAGGCATCAGGAAGAAAAGCCATACTGGTGTTAACTGTCCTTCAGTCAGGAACCTTAGCTGTTAAAAAGGGATGAAGGAAAAGCAGGGACTATTCAGCACTGACAGACTGATACGGTCCTTCAATGCAATAACAGAAACCACATCATCAGCTTTAGATCAATTTTTCCCCAGTTCTATTTTTCTTTTCTATATTGACTAGAAAAAAGTCTAATAAAAAAACATTCCATAGGTAGTAATTGTTCATAATAAAGCAAGTGCTGGTTTAGTCTATCAGAAGAGAGTAAAGAGTGAGAGTAAATTTGGCTTTGTTATACCAGTTACTATCGAGGCTACTTAGGAGGTTACAGGACAAACAGTACATCTTCCGGAGAAGTATCTCCTTAGGCACAGCAGGCAATTCCAGATGCGTGCATTGCAATAAAAAGCCAAACCAGAATGCAATCACATTGCAATGTCATTATCAAAGAAGTTTCAATAAGGCTGCTTGTCTGTCCTTTTTAAACGTCAAATACATATAGCATGATAGCACGAAACTGTAAATCCTATTTATGCTAATCATGTTTGGAGAAGCAGTCCTGCTGGCAAAATTTCTGGGCATAGAGACAGTGCATAGTGATAAAAGGGGACTCTGGCTGGTACAGCTTGTACCTCCCTGGAGCAAAGCAACTATTGGGGGAAAAAAACCCCAAGCACTTTTCTACTGGTATAACTGTGCCTCAGCGTATTTTTTGGAAATGGCGCAGAAATATTGGTCAAAAATGTAAAAGATCTCTTTCCTAACAAATATTACAAATCTGTTGTGGACTTTACCCTTTTTTACTTAGCAAACTGAATTTATTGGCATTTAATTTTCACCTACAGTAAAGCCACTCAGGGAGCAATAAAGAGGCTCTAAAATTCGTGTGAGCGTGCATCCATGTTAAACCTCTTTATGCTGCCAGAGTGATGTAAAGGGAACTCAGGCTGGGGGAGAGCCACCCTGCAGTGTCAGCATCTTTCGTTTTCCTTTTCAAATATTAATTTACTATTGCTTGTGAAAAGACATGGCAGGAAAGCACCAAAAGGAAAAAAAAGAAAAACAAAAGAGGAAAGTATTTAACCTCCAGGGGGCATATGGGAGTTGTGGGAAGAACACTTCATGAGGATGCAAAAGAGGTTGACGCCATGAGAAACTAAGTGTTCTGTATGAGAGGTATGGCAGAGTCTGGGAGGCGACTTAGCACTGCACAGTAAATTTAAAGCAGTGAACTGGAGGACAGCAAGGACATGGAGGACAGGGGAAACCAATGCAGAGGAGGAAGATAACGTCTTCAAGAGGCTTGTTTAAGAAATTAAGGTTCATACAGGGTCTCAAAAGAAACAAAGAACAAAAATGAGTGCTGGCTGAGGAAATAAAAGTGAAATAGAAGCTCAAAGGCCTGCCAACCCAGCTGAACAGCTGGGTGACATGCTACAGCTAGCAGAGAACCAACAAGCCTTATGGAACCCATCCATACGCAATAGCTACTGAGGGACTTGGAAATGCTCAAAACATTCGTGCTTTTTAAGTAATTTATTTGATTCAGTGAAGGCCCCAATTCAGAACAAGTTAGTGTTTGCAACTAAACTCAGTAAGAATAATAAGTCAGAGCCTTCAACCACCGTAATTCTTTGCTCAGTGTATTAATTATCACTAGCATTTTATGTTAACATGTTGTTCAGAAAAAAACCTACACCTGCTCAGCCCTCCCTGCTGCAGGCAGTGGCAGAACTTCCAGTTGGAAATACCTTAAGCTGCTCTCCGAGTCCACAGGGTCCCAGAGCAGAGCCTGAGGCGTTTGCAGCACAGGGCTGAGGGGCACAGGGTCACCGTCTTTTTTAAGTGACCTCAGCAACAGGGCATTCACTCCTTCTGCCTGAAGACTAATTCACAGTCTAAACATGTTCACTGTGAGAAAGCTTTTGCTCATATGCATCATCTTATTGTTAATAACTCAGTGACATGCCTGCCCTTCCTCACTTTACTTCCCTGTCTTCTCAGTGGTTGCATGGAACAGTTTTATTTATTCTGCTTCCCTTTTGGGTGAAATCATGATCCCGTTGAATATAATACATTTTGCTGCCTACAGTAAGACCCAAAGTTTAACACTGGAGTCTTCACTTGCTGATGCTGAGCTGTAACCAGCAAATACAGGGCCCTCCCTAGTTGCTGTTTAGTTAAAGTATATGGGTAGAAGAGTGCTTGGTCCTGTCTTTTGCAGGCAAGAAAAAGTTCTGTAGTGACAGACTAGATAGCATAGCTACTAGCAGATTGGCAAATGCTAGTAGACATAAAACTGCCTGTAATTTTCACATATTAAGTGGGTAAGTAAAGCACTAAAATCTTGGCCAATATATTAAAGCTACAGCTCTGTTTGTCATCTAAGAATATATCACATTAACAACCATATTAGAGTCCTTCCTTATTTTATATGTACTTTAAGGGGTTTAGGAGTATAGGCTGCTTTTTTAAAGGTGTTTATTTATACAGTAATTCTGTTCTTTCCTCTTCTTGTTACTTTTGTTGCTATTAGCCTGGTTTCCTCAGGAAACAGTCTATGAGATATTACTCCATCTCTGTTAATCTCTCCACCCTCTAGACAAATTTTTGATTTCCTAATCCTGTATTACCAAATGCCTGAGTTCCAGTCCATGTCCTACAAAGTTTAATAGAAAACACTAGCTGGATAGTGGGGGAGCGTACCGATATCAACGCTGAGGACAAGACAGGGAGGAAAGCTCTACCTTTAGCTGAGGCATTTGGCATTGCCTGACTGGACAACCATAAGTATGAGGCAACCAGTCAACACTTCTATTGCTGTGAACAAACCACTCCATGCGCTGCTTCTTGCCCAGCTGTCGGCACGGGAGGAGGGGAGAGAGACAGGCAAACAGAGACAGACGTGAGAGAATCTAAAAATAATGTAGAAAGAAGGTGCAGCAGATGTGTGAGAAAACTGAAAGACGCAAAACCTTGATGTAGTGACCAGGACCTGAAAATAATTGAAAGTACTGCAGGGATATATGGAGATATTTTATAAAATTTAGGTAAGGCTATGGATTTGGGGAACATCGGAGATGGCAGGAAACAAGGTCCATTAGTTCAGCTGTTCAAGAAAAACATGTCTGTTGTCCCTTCCGTGCTCTGTTGTGGATATATTTGACTTACATCAGGCTTAAGAAGTACACACGGGCTGAAGCATTGTCTACAAAACCTTAATCTGGAGAGATCACTTTCAGGCAAGTTTCACATGTCTCCAGTGGTATCTTTAAAAGTGAAATCAACACTGTTCTATTATTTGAGATGTAACTGAGTATGTAAAAATACATTAGGTTGTTACTTATTACAGATTGTTTTAATGTGCTGAACTCCATGTCTCTTCCTAAAAACTACCAGTCTGTTAAAGAAAAAGCCTAAATGTTTAACATTGCCCACAGAGCTAAAGTTCAAAGATGAATCATAAATTCAATGTAGTCTATTGAAAGGCGAACTGTCTACAATTTCACAGAACAACTAACTCCTTTCTCTGGAGGAGATGACAGCTGCAGGGCTCTTGATGATTTCCAATGAGGACAAACATGTCTGGGGTCTCTGTTTTAGCAGCTAAATGCGGAAGCCCTCAAACAGCACCTATTTCACTGTACTATCCCCAAGGCATTTATGCAACACACATTGCCAATACAGTACAGCAGGTTCAGAGGAGGGCCATGAAGACGATCAGAGGGTTAGAACACCTCTGCCATGAGGACAGGCTGAGAGAGTTGGGGTTGTTCAGTCTGGAGAAGAGAAGGCTCGGGGGAGACCTTATAGCAGCCTTCCAGTACCTGAAAGGGGCCTACGAGAAAGCTGGAGAGGGACTTTTTACAAGGGCATGCAGTGATAGGATGAGGGGTAATGGCTTCAAACTGGAAGAGGGAAGATTTAGATTAGATCTCAGGAAGAAATTTTTCACTCTGAGGGTGGTGAGGCACTGGAACAGGTTGCCCAGGGAGGTTGTGGAGTCCCCATCCTTGGAAGCGTTCAAGGCCAGGTTGAAGGAGGCTTTGAGTAATCTGGTGTAGCAGGAGGTGTCCTTGCTCATGGCAAGGGGGTTGGAACTAGATGATCTTTAAGGTCCCTTCCAACCTAAACCATTCTATGATTCTATTTAAGTCACATGATAACAACTCTGTTGGCTAAAACTTCATGCATGTACCTGCTCCTAAGGAGAAGCTGACTGCAAACTATTGATTGAATGAACTGGGTGCCTGCCTTGCAGATCTTCATGACTGCAGTACATTTTCTTAGCAATAATAGGTTGGAAAGAATCACTGGGGTCTGCTCCGGGTTCTGCAGATGTAGAAGCCTGTTTCACTTCAATATTTGCATCAGTGTTGTTTGAGGTTCCTGGACACACCTGTACAGAAGCCTCAGATTCCCAGATCCAAGAGTAATGGCCACACGAAGCACTAGTTTGAGACAGTACTAGGATGATTCTGTATGGCTTCCTCTCCACAAAAATGGAAAACAAATTCCATGCATCACTGTTTCAGAACTTCATTGCAACCAAGTGGAAAACACTTGGAATGCAGCACATGAAAAACACATTGGAATGCCATGATTTTTGGATGGAAGACACTGTACCTGTCCTAGTAGGTCAAGGTACTCCTACTGATGAACAGGTGTATGTGTATGAGGGGCATGGGAGAAGGAGGATGGAGTAACACACATTCTAACAAGACTGCCAGATACTGAAAATTGGTGAAGTCCTTGGTAAATTTATGCTCTGATAAAAAGATTTCAGAGTATTTACACCTTACAGTTTACAGAAGTTTTTAGCAGCAGCAAAAGTTGCTTTGTGTAAATTTTACCCATGTTCCAAATATGTTAGCCTGCATGAAATCTGTTTCTTGTTCTCACTGTTCCTAAATTACATATTGCCACTATACTTACCACTTGGTAGCTATAATGTGTACAACAAACAATTTTATTCACACTTATACAGTATATTTAAACAGAAACCTAACACAGAATCAACTGAGCTATGCAGGTCTTCAAGACACAACAAACATGTTACAACACAGTACATTTTACTTGCCTTGGTAAATTGCCTACATAGAGATGCACTGTAGCAAATGACACCTCATTAAATACATTCTTCTCCTTCACCTACTCTTTACACAGGCACTTACCCTAGGAACAATTTTCCTTCTTTGAATACCCAGCACTTGTATAGAACAAATGTTGCCAACACTAGAAGAGAATAGCTGGCAGGACAATTGGCTTCGGATTCATGCTTGCAAGCATTTCAAAAACAGTGGCAAACTCTACACTTTGTTTTTTACAGAGCCTACAAGTTTTCAAGGCCTGTGACACATCCCATAGTAAAATTTCAGTTTTAAATGAAAAATTAAAGATATAAAAATATAAAAATATCATCCTATTTTTCACCGAGAGAAAAACATTACCTGACAAGCAAATCCAAAATAAGAACGTTATGTAACGTCCTAGCCAGCCATTAATGTCTGCTAGTGATACATGCTGTAAGACCTTTACTGCTCACATCTGGACAATGCACAGCTGCATCGGTGCTTAGAGCGCAACTCCACTGTGAGTCTAGAGATAACCGGTGGTGGTTGTTAATAGAGCTGGACTGGAAAGCAGAAGCGCAAAGAATCACAGTGCAAAGACAACTTGGCAGCCTGTATCTGCAGTGCCACACAAATGCCGCTAGATGCTTTCTGGACTTTCACATCTGGAGGCATTGTACTCCACTATGTGGATTTGCCAGTGTGGGCTGATACTGTTAATTCAGGAATCTCTGTATCATGTCTACAAGAATGACATCGACAGGGCCCAGAATTAAATGATTGATATTTTACCCTTCTATTTAAAAAAAAATATGTATTTGTTAAAGCAGTGCAGGTCACAATGCAGATGTGTTTACAGTGGTTTGTATTTGACTTTGAAGCTGCCAATACTGCATACTGTGTCACGGTCAGCTAGTCTGGCACCTGAAGTCATAAAAAAAATTTAGTGTATTCTGGACCTGAGTCATGATTCAAAATTATTCCAACCTTCTAAATAGTTAAAATATTAGACTTTGTCCAATAACTTGAATACATAAGAGATTCCCTTCACATACCTCTATCTCTAATGTTAAACGATAATTTAATAATTTTCAATAATCCAAACTCACCTGAACCAGGTGAGAGCTCAAGGCATCACACTGCTGTTTAGACTCACCTTCCCAAAGCTGGCAGCATTAACAGGTTGTGTGTCATTTTTCTCACAGAAGTCCAAGTAATGCATGTAGAGAGCGCTTCGAGGAATGCAAACACCTTCTGCAATCTCATAGTTCTCCTCCAGCCTTAAAAAGCAAATATCAAACAGAGAACACTGCAAGTATGTTGGATGTCCTGTATGGTAAACAGTATGCAAAACTGCATCTTTAAGACCAAACATTCTGGCTTCTGCTTGTGTACTAAATTTTCCCTGCTTTGCTCCTAAATGGTCCTTCCAATTCACTTACGTAATGCTTACTTGCTTCATTTGGTTCATGCTTACTATCAAAAACATAGGTTGTGAGTTCTCAGGCAAGTAGAGATTAGCACAAAGGGATACTGAGTTTTGACCATGCTCCAAAAGTCCTACTTTTAGGAAAAAAATATACGAGTAATCTGTTATACCCTAAAAGCATCCTGCCATAAACAAATATATGTACAACTATGAAACAACAAACATTCACTGAGGGAAGCATTGTCTCATTCTTTACAGGACTCTTCACTCCTGTCCAGCTGCAAAATTCTGTACCTTGAGGAAGCAGATGTGCAAGTTATTTGCAAATAGTCAAGAGTGTGAACCAAATCATATCTGTATAATGCTTTCTTGCTATTGCTTATGGAAAAAGTGACAAAAAAGTCCATGATCTGAATACAATGCCAAATAAAATAGTGAAATAACATCCTCCTCTGTCTTACAGAAACTATTATTACTCACTCACACGTGCAAACACACAACTATCAGATTTTAAATTATGCATCAAATATATGAATAGGCACATGCTTCATCTTTAAAATCTGAAATTGGACTCATTACAAACCTATAGATTAGATGATATATTCCTTCGAAATGACATTTTTATGATTGCTGATCCAACAAAGTTCAAGAGGTATTTACATACACACTTAACTTTAAACCAGAATTAATCTTATTGTCCATATGCATACAGGTACATGTGTGCTTGTCTGCCTTGCTGGCTAGGAGAAGAAGGTAGGTGCAACTTCCTCTTAAACACATTAGAAAATTAACACATATTCTCAAAAAACTCCAATTTTACAGTAAATAACCCCCTGTCATTTGATAGCTGTAGAACACCTTCCAAATATCTAGTTTCTCATCTTCATTGCATTTTTCAGGACCTATCTACCTTCCATTTCAGTTATCGTGATCATTTGTGACTGCAAACTATTTTAATAAGATATCCGGCTAGATGAATGGAATCAGTTTGTATGGGCAACATCTATTCTTCCTTGGTTTCTACAGAAATATCATCACGGCATCTTTCCTCAAATTCATAGCGCTTTAACAAAACCTCCTTTCAAAACCTGGAGAGTTCGTTTGTATACTATAGCTGCTAATTGGAATGTCAGCTTCCGTGACCAAGACAGGACAGAAAGAAAAGCAGTTAATTATTTCTGTTCATATCTGATGAATTTTTCTCTTTTTCTCCTCTCTTTCACAGAGAGTCATTAGTCTGACACTGAACAATGTTCCATTATACCTGAACTTTTTTTTTAATGATCAAAAAACCCATCTTGCTCCACTTCTTTTATTTTCCTGTCTTTTATTTAACAACTTTATCATATTTTGAATTCGGCTCCATTCTACAGTATTATAGAAAGATAATGAACTCAATCTTCTACCTAACAAATCATTATCAGAAATAATATATATATATAACATTTTAAATGTCCTAATAAAGCCATGTGAAATCCTGTAGTTCACAATGAGACCTTTTGTACCACTACAGTATAGCAATAAAACCCCTAATCCTTCCACAGGAATGACAATTTTACTTGTCCCTATTACTGTTTCCCTCTTATGTACTTCTAGATTAAATAAGATCATTCTATAGCAGTCAGGTCTGTAGTTTGTTACAGACTTGTTTTTAAATACGAAAGCAACAGAACTGTGATGTTACCATTGCTAACCACATAAAGGATTCTAGAACAGATTAATTTTGATGCATTGTAACAATTTCAGTGAAACTACTAATCTGGGGAGAATCCATTACCTAGCAGTGCTTTAAATTCCTCTTTTTTTACTTCTTTTTATGAATGTTGCAAAAAATAGAATAGTTGTGTTGACTTTAGCTTCACAATACTGTTATTATTCGGAGCACCTACACTGTAAGCCACCAAACTGCATGGAATTAGGCTGTCCGTGCTTTGAATAATCCTGTGTTTGGAGAAGTAGACACACACGTGCACACACACGCAGCAAACTGAGGTAAAATAAAGTTTCACACTTACGCTTTGGTCAACCACTTCACCAATGAAATAATCACGAACATTTTAGAGCCGAGTGTTTAACAAGCTATAGCTTTACAATAATAATGAACACAGGAACATGGGGTAAGCACAGGATACTAGGTGTTAGTATATTCATGCCTTAATGGTTAAATTCAAGCTGGTGCAGTTTCCCCAATTATGATGTATTTGGCAGTAATACTACATTTACTAGGCCTTTCACTTCATTTTGTGTCATCAATGAAACAAAACAAAAACATCATTCCTGTTTCCAGGAAACAGATATTTATCCAGGCTGACAGTCATCCAGACATGCTTCTGGCATCTTCAGCTACTTCCTCCTCCTCATTTGTAGCACTGAATGTACTTTGCCTTTGGAGAGGCATAAGCATTAAGGATTGATCCCTGTGGGATCGATGTTGTTCACTCTTTTCAGCAAGATGCCAGACAAGAAATAACTAATAAAGGTGATGACAATATGAACCATATGACAAAATTTACATATTTCCCTTCTGTCTTGCTTCACTTTCCCTATTACTTTCCTCATTTTATTTTTCCTTGCTACTGATGTTTCCTCTGCTTCTGCTCTCCAACACACTCTTGCTTTCATCAGCTGTAAATGATAGCAGCATCTAACAGTAAAAACATGATCGGCTTTAACTTGGCAGACACTAGACACTGCAGACAATCGTGATGCTACCATTTGCCAGAATAAAGCAACTTTGGTACTTTATCCTCAAATATGGTCAATAATTTACCCCACTACTTCCATCACTTGAATCTGGCCCAGAGATTCCAGGAGAGTAGGACACATGCTTACCTGGGGCATATTCAGGTAAATTCAGCCTTTTGTCTTTCTTCACTGTGCAAAAACTTGGTCTGAGGCCTAAGCAGGTGAAACTGTCAAATGTGTAAAGCTAATCTACAGGAAGAGCTCAGAGCACTATTTGTGCAATACTGACCACAATAGTTTACCAGCCCATGGGTTGCTAGTACAAATAACCTGATGCTAATATAATGTGTCTGTGTTTCCAGAACAGTGGAAACTTGACATCTTCATGCAAAACAAGCTTACTACTTTAGCACTTTGACCACAACTTTTGAGCTTGTAATTTTGTTTAGTGTATCAAATCCAGTAGCATAGTTTCTCCAGGCAATACCAATTCAAAGCTGCAGTACATAGGCTGAAAAGCGTATGGAAACCACCAGAAAACTGTTCTATGGTATGGTTACTAAGCTGGGAAACTTTTACCTAGAAGTCTATTAATAAATGAGCCAATCGTATAATTCAGTTTGACACCAGCTAAAGAAACTAAACTTGAAAACTTCTTTGCTTTCTTTTCCCTCATGTATTTTTGGGTGGAAAATTGGATGGAGGGAATCGCAGATGCTCCAAAAGACTCAAAGGGGACAATATCTGACGTACACAAATGCATAAGAAACATAACCCAACAGACAGGTAGTAAGCCAGTACACTAGCAAGGGGGAAGGGAAGATGATGTAAGCAGCCTTTTAAGAATCAAAATTCTAGGATTCTATTGCAAACACTGCTGAATGAGCATTAGTGAGCACACCGCATTCCAGCAGGGCTCAATATCCCAGGAGTTTAGGGATTTACTAACCTTTATGACCGAGGAAGCTTGAAAGTATTTGGCAAAAGATTGTTTACAGTATTTGCATGTTTTCTGTTGGGAACAGTATCATTGGCATGTTCTAATTAACTCTGACTTCTTGGCTACTATGTTATTTACTCCTGTGGAAAAGACTCCTAACTGACTCTACTGCAAAATAAACACTGTTCTGAATTTGGGACTGGTAAGCCCTGCCTGCTATTTTATTTTAGCTAGATAGTTCTTTCTTATCCTGTTTGAACTGTGTTGGAAGTTGTTTGGGTGAATAATAGAAAGTACTAAAATACATTTTTGACATTTCACTATTATTTTAACAATTTTCTCTCTGTAGTCACTCCCGTTCTTTATTCACTTTTCTTGAACTTCTGAAAAACAGCACTTTGGTGAAGCAAATAGGTACAAAGAAGCAATAGTTCAATGAAACGCCTTAATTTATATTTGCACATATCAGTTTTGCACTGGAAGTGTCTGCAAGTTTCTTCAAAGCAGAACACCGAATACTTGCAGGAACCTATTCTAAATCAACCCACAGGTTTGTTTTTTGTGGTTTTTTTTTAAATCTAAAATTTAACTGATCAACTTCAAAGAGCAAATATAGATGAAATAATCTATAAACCTCTTTATGCATATTTCAAAGAACCACAGAATTTCACAGGCAGAGAAAGAGAGTAAAATTCTCTGAGTGAATTATTCGTTGTTGTTTGTTTAGTTAGATCTCCCAAGAGACTGACAGAGGCAGAAAAATAATTTTGCTAACATGCCACATTTTTTGCCAATAATCTATCTTTTCATCCAGAAAACTATGAGAAATAGTTACAGGTGAAGTAAAGGCCTTTATTCAAAAGACCTGAAACAAGATACAGAGTATGGGTTTTCAGATAAGCATGCTCCAAGGCTTCTCTGTAACAGAGATCTGTTCTGCCAGATGCAAGGAACCTCCTGAAAGATGCTGGATCACTTACAATATTAAGAAAGTTAAACCAGAATTAAAAACCTAAATTAAGGGAAAAGTCAACAAAAGTCTAAAAGATATCCTATAAAAGAGATGCCAGAAGCATATGTAACATTACAGAACATGCAGTCAAAAACACTGCTGTAAATCACAGTGAACGGCACTTGTTCATTTTTCATAGCACGGTAGACTGACTCACAAACTTTCTTCTCCCCATCCTCTCTTTCTCTCTTCCTAATTACCCTTCCTTTTTTCCCCTCACTAAATTTGCAAGGAGATGTTGACAAATGAATCAAACCTCAAACTCTCTCTCTTCTTTTGTCGTCTTCTATGTTAAATAACAGAGATCTCATTTCAGAAAAACAGTCAGTAAAGGTAGGCTTCAACACACGCTGAAACAAACGTGAGTCTTGAAAAAAAAATATCTCAGTACCAGTTTTCCTTTTGTAATAAATATAACACTGATGACAAACCACAAATCACCAGCTGGCAAAGTGGCAAACAAATATGCCAACTAGATCTTCTAAACTGTATCAGAGGTTTCCTATGTTCAAACAAATCCTGTAAGACATTTGATGAGAAATGCTGTACAGGATGCTAATAAGCAGATTAAACACATACAGGGAAAGTATCTTTAGAACTGTATAAGATGTCCAAGGCCTCTGTTCACTTCAGTTGGAAAAAGGATAAGAAAAAACACTAACAGGTTTTCTTGATTTTTTAAAAAAGCATCTTACCATTGCAGTGTAGCTGGAGTTGAGTGTGGTTTTGATGCTCTATTATTTTCTTTTTCCTCATCTGTTAAGAAACAAAAAAATACTATGTAATTTCAGTAGGAATTCCTCAGGTATTTGTAAACTGTTAAGTAATTATCTGATCAAAAACCTTCTCAAGTGTGAAAGCTTTCCCAAAATATTTGCTAAATTGTGGAAATGTAAACAATTATGCTCTCTAAGCTAGCATCTGTAGATGCTGCTTAAGGCAATAAAGGCTGCAAACATCACCAATAGCAGGAGCAGAGTGGTGCACAGGAATAATGACATTGGAAAGGATAAGTTTATATTAAAAAAAAAAAAAAAAGGCGATTCAGACATCTAGCAGAATGCCAGAACATAAAAACATGTTCACTTGCTTTAAGGGAACACTTGCCTTACCCAAGTTTTATATTAGATGAGGCATTTAACCTAATGGAGTTCATCCACTGTTGTGATCCTAACATATGATATATACTAGATGTTTACAAATTGACAAAAATTAATTCTGAACAAGGAAAAACTGAAATTAAAAACATTCTATAATATACTTTATTCCTTTCAGATAATTTTTCTGATAGTAATCCTCCTTAACTGTTTGCAAGATAACTCTCTGATTTGCTGACTTTACAAAAATTTGAATAAAAGATTAATAAATAAAAAGAGAAAGAAAACACAACTGGTTTAAAATACTGGATTTTTTCCAGTTCACATTAGTTATTTGAAAAAATTTATGTCTAGAATAATTCTTATTAAATTATGATTTGTGAAGTGTATAAAACATTCCTAAGTGAAAGCTGAGAGTGAAGCACAATCAGCATCTCCAGAAGTGGATTCTTTGGGAAACGCAAAATATTAAACTGTGTTTGATACAACAAACAACTTTGTCCATGATAAAAGCATTAAGTGTAGAAGGCTTTGATACCTAAATGAGGTAAACCGCTGCGCCTGTACTCCATGCTGCAAATTTCATTTCTTCATACAATTAACTTTTAAAAGTTATTTAAGTGAGCCTTTAGGATGCTGAATCTTATGGGAGCCAGGCTATCCCCTCTGAACATCAGACCTTGTTGGGAGGCCTTTTGTGCAGTCCCAAGAACCGGCATGCACAAATAAAACACCACTTCGGAAAAACGCTGTCTTCAGCCCTTGCGCCACAGTATTTCATCCATTACATACAGGGCGAGTTGTGTTAACCGAACATCCTTTAGCCTGTGAGGCCAGTCCCCTGAATGTCAGGAAAATCCAGATTTACAGTTCCCCGCAGACACTGTGGGCAGCCCCTCTTCTGCATCTGCATGACAATAGGCCTCTAATTATTGGACCGCACACTCCTTCCCTGCCTTTCAGGGGCCCGCTTTTATTCAGCGCATAGGACCAACATACACATTTCAAATCACTTTTAAATTGTGTTTTTCATTTGTTTTTCCTAAACAAACGGTCGGCATGCAACAAGCCTTCGGCATACAGGGCTTGAATGCTGAGCGGCCATGGCTGCCGTCGGCCACTGAGGCTCAACAACAGCCCCCGGCCTTGTCAGCGGTGGGACAAATGCCTTCTCTCTAGTGGGAAGCAGAGACGTGCAGCACGGATTTAAACCATCGGATGGGTAAAATAGTTGGGGCCTTCCTTCCTTCACAACGCTGACCGTTGTGCCCTTGTTATCCCTAACTGGCAGCACAGACACTCTGAGAGCACGCCTGACTCCAGCCTTCCCTGGGGACGGGGGGGTGGCCACGTCTGCCCTGCTCTGAGGTGGGAAGAGCCTTCACGGTTTTCCAGGCAACAGGAGATGAGGGATCCCAGCTTGGAGGTGGGAGAGCACGTGAGGCCCTGCATGGAAGGCACCATGGTCACCCTGGAGGGGCAAAAGGCAGGCGACCTGACCAGAGCCAGGCCCAGTCCTGCATCCTTCTGTGGCCTCCCCGTCGTCCCAGCTAGGAAAAAAGAGGAGGCAGCAGGGCTGGAAGAGAATTATGGCAGCTCCTCGAGCTTGAGGCACAGAGGCTGCTGCAGCTTCCTTCACCCACAAGCACGTTGGCCTACTAGCCTGCCTAGGCCCCGTGGATGCCCAGCAGCTGGTGGCCTCCCAACTGTTCCTGAGGTAAAAGTGAAAGGTGATTAGCTATAAACACTACATCTCAGCAAAGTGTTGCAGGGGGTGAAGTGTTGGCTGGTTCAGGGGAGCAGGGGGGAGGCGGGGAGTTGTGGAGCTGGGGGGAAGTTTCCCCTGCCTTAGTAATGAAAGTTACAGCTGGCAGTCATGGGGGTCCACAGGCCTCACCAACAGGCAGCTGCACAGGGCACTGCAGCACCTTTCTACCAACCGGAGGGATTCAGGCCTTTGCTGTTGCAGGGAGGGAGACGCCACAGCAAGGTACAACCACCAAAGCTGCCACCTCTAGATATCAGCAGCATGTGGGGGCCCAGTCCCCCTCCTATGCCCCACCGTCTTCTTGTTCAAATTAAGGTTATTGCTTCCCAGGTGAAAGTCATCCATTCTCTTAATCAGTATTTTCTATATCAGGGTCAAAGCCTGTATTGTTTACTGGTTTAAGTTCACTACACAATTGTTTCTACCTCACTGGAAATTGCTAGGGGAATGCAAATTGGAAAGCCACTGATCTAAATAACCACTCATCTAACTAAGGTGCAGAAATCCTAAACGACCTCTACCTGTGAAACCAAGAGCTACTACTCCCTCCTCCCCAGAATAAACCTTTTGACTTTCTTGATCTAAGGGGGTTAGCATTCAAAATTCTGTTATTAGATGGCTTTCACTTGTGCTAACTAGATTGTATTTTCCCCTGGACATGTGGCACTATCAGACTAAATCATACAATCTCTACATCCCTTCCATCCCTCCCCCAGCTGTTTTCTACTCACATTAAGAGTAAGCACCTGTGAGCAGGTGCTTTACCTAACCTGCCCTCAGACACACTACAAGCCAGCCATAATCACATAAGGATTTGTTTTAACAACAGAAACTAACAATAATATCATAAGCTGCAATTTAAATCCCTCTCCTTAAGTAGGTCTGCTTCCTGGGGATCCTTCTTCAAGACTCTTCAGCATTCTCTGCTAACTGTCCCTTAAAACCAAGAAGGAGAATGATGGACTTCGAACTTATTAAAAAAAATTCTTTAAGCACCATTCTCCATCAAAAATTGAATAACTGGATTTTCAACAAAACTAAAATTTTTACAGAGTTAGTGTTTGTCTACCCCAAAATCAAGTCTCTTTACAAGAAAACGGAGGGTTTTTTGTGGTGGTTTTCTGCCAATGGACCAGCTCTCAGCCAAAATGTTTCTCATTTTCACCAGGTGTTGGCTAAAATATTTATTTTCAGGAAACCTTCATTTTTTTATTAAATAGATGGAAAGAATTGCACATGGTATAGGAATGGAGGGGACCTAGAAATACAAAGTTTCAGTATTACATATACAAGTACTTCATTCTGCCTTGTATAGTTTAACAATATGATCTCATCAGATAATTGACTAGCAGAAAATAATAAATATCCCTATTCCTCATGTTTTAGTTGGTAGCAGGGCACTTAATGGCTTCCCTGTTAAGCAGGAAACGTTTTGTGTCTTGACTCAGGTCTGATCCCAGATCTATTTATACAGCATGAAAGAGGTAAGGAATCCTGTTTTCCTTTACTTTTTGGCCTGTCATTTTATCAGTCCCCATCAGAATAACACCGTAGACTGAAATGAGCCCATACCATTTAAAATTCAATACTTTTAAAATGCTATCTACTTTGTAAAAAAATGAAGTAAAGACACTGAAAAGAAGTCTCGCTTCAAGGCACTGTCAAAGAACAGAGCTGGCAATTCTTCTGTGACAAGCGCAAAAGGACTTGAATTCATGAGGAAAAACCCTGCTCCAGATGCACAGCTGCAGGTGTTCACACATACAGCAGCTGTATAGCACCTCAGGGAGAAACCCATTTGCTAGGAGCAGATCTAGTGTGTTCACTCCACTGCTAGTAGAAGGACTACCAGCATTTCAAAGAAAGGTATCTTCGAGGTACCTGCTTAGGTAGGAAACCTGGTACTCATCCCAAGCTGAAAGCAGGTAATGGTTTATTTGCAAGTAAAACTCTCAGCACAGAAGAGGCCTTCAAAGAGATTGAAAACTGAGGTAATCTATGTACTAGAAAAATAGTATTTCTTGGCTCCCAGGGATATCAGAGGAAGTTCTTCTTCCCAAACTCCATCAAAATTTCTTTGCTAACAGCTCTGTCTTCCTCCTTTCAAAATTCTGTTTCAAAGCTACCAGAATAGAGCTCTGTCTTGTACCTTGTGCATATGTTTGTGGCTTTCCCTGAACTCCCAGTAGAATCCTCTAACCCTGCTGTCTGGCTTTAGGTCCAGCTCAAGGGATTTCTTGCTTCTTGGAGCAAGACACAGACGATAGGAGCTATGCTTAGCACCTCTTTAGGCATGCTGCCTTAAACACGCCGAGTGGAACATCCACAAAGTGAAGACTGCATTAGTACACCTTTTTCTAAAATGTTGATGTTAGTCTGTTTGTCATAACTGAAGTGGAGTTAAAGCTCTGCTTTCCACTGTGGAGATAAATAGAGGAGTCCTGTACTTTCCAGTGCTGCCTGCATGTGTCTCCAAACCACTAAGGAGCTAACATGTTGTTATTAGTAGCTTTATATGGATAAAATCCTTCCCTTAGTTCAGGTAGCTCCACACCTTTCAGAGGAATAGCCTCTTGCTCTGTAACCCCTGCAGTCCAGGTTCTGACTGTTCTCAAAAGTGATTTGCCCTTAGCTAAAATTAAGTGATAGTTAGAAACTACCTTGTCTCTTACTTACATGTAGCCATAAATAAGATTGAGGCTCATTAGCATGTATTCCATGCTTTTAAAATAGTGGGATTTTTTTTTAGAACCCTTTGAGAAATATGGGAGCATAGTTCTAATTGAGTAGGTATGATTGAAGAAAGAATTTTCCCCAAGGAAAATTTCAGTGAAATCAAGTAGCTCTTTTTTAAACATTTTTTTCAATGGAAGAGTAAGATGTTTAATTCCAACAAAAAAAGAAACTACTGGATAAATCTTCCATTTCAGCCAGTTTGAACATGGATTCTGAACACTGCTTTTGAAGTGCAAAATAGTCTGAATCTTTTCTTTTATCTCACATGACCTGCCTACACATTCATATTTCTAAATATGCAAAACAATTTGGACTAGCAATCCTTCCACTTCATCATGTATCGTCATGACTCCTTCCCCATGGAAATGAAGTTGAAACTTTCGTAATCCTTGAATAGTATTTTTCCAGACCCCTATTTCATAGAATGGTTTAGGTTGGAAGGGACCTTAAAGATTATCTAGTTCCAACCCCCCTGCCATGGGCAAGGACACCTCCTGCTACACCAGATTGCTCAAAGCCTCATCCAACCTGGCTTGAACACTTCCAGGGATGGGGCCTCCGCAGCTTCCCTGGGCAACCTGTTCCAGTGCCTCACCACCCTCACAGTAAAGAATTTCTTCCTGAGATAATTTCAATTTGGAGAATCTGGTTGATGCACAATACACAGAAAATGTTGTGGGTTTTTTTTTTTAATTATTAGATATGAGGTTGTACCATTCCCTTTTCCTGTGGATCTTTTAACTAACATATAGAGTGTGGAAGTGGTGGAAGGAAAAGTGTTTAAAAAACTGGAAACAAATAAAATTTACCTAGAATTTTTATGTTAGAGTGTAAAAGCTGTGTTTTGGGAGGAATCATAAAAGCTTTCACGTCAGTAAGAAGTGGCCCAAGAAGCAGCAAGACCCTGGGATCCACAGCTGTGAATCATTGCTTCCCTTCACAATGTAATGCAGGTTCAAGAGGCCTGGAGGTGTCTGGATGAAAATATAAGATTGCAAAGGATGCCTGTGCCCTGAAGTATGGTTCTGTAGCATACTTCAACTATAGAAAAGGAGAGCAGCAAAACTATTACTCTTGTCCTAAAACCCTATGAACTCTAAAAACATCCAGGAAAAAACAGTCACAAGAGCAAGCACGATACTGAGTAACAACATTGTCAGTTCACAGTGCATCTTACAGTCTTCACTGGATGCAAGGCCAAAAAAAAAAAAAAATCCAAAGCCACATTTTCTCTGGTAGAGTCCAGCCAACAGCTACCTAATGTATTTAGAGACAAAAAACTAAGTAGTCAAGGGAAAGATGGATGGTGCCTTCTTTTGGCTGCAGATGAAAACATTGACAACAGCAATTTGACCACTGCTCTGAAGAATTCAAATAGGGTTACATAGGTTTTCTGAAAACATTTTGCCTCCTGCTGTTTCTAAGTGTATGACAGAGGCTGGACAAAGAGCGACACAATGGTCTGGAAATTTCTTGGTTGGTGTGTGGGCACTGTTAGAGAAACGATAGAAAGAACTCAAGGGCTGGAAAGGAACACATAATACAATGATTTCTAAGGTGAAACTTCTCGTTTGTTCTGGTCTTCTTGCTGCTGGGCAAGTGGCTTATTTTTCTTTCTTACTCCTTCCTCTTCACCCTCTCCCCCTTTCTCTCCCCCTCAAAAACAAGGATGAATTTTCAGGTGGATTAATTCTCTTATCTGCACTGCAGAAATGCTGTATCAGTACAAAGGGAGCATCTAGAAGAACCGGCTCTTAAGAAGGAAGCTAGATGAAATCGGCTCTCACTCTCATTTGGGTTTCCATTACATACCGTGACAATGTCTTCTGCACACAAATTGTGGGATGAATTCATTTATATATTTTTTCATCCGTTCTAATTTTGCCACCTTTCATTATCATCACTTGCCCCTTAATTCCAATACTGGAAAACAGAACAAACTACCATCCTACCTTCTCAATGCCATTGTCTGAAATACCTGGTCTTGCTAACACACGTGTGTCCGCTTCTTACTGTCCCTAGGTATATGTAAGTTTTACCTGTGAGACTTATGAAATTCATTTCACTCTGATGCTACTAAGAAAGTGACAGAAAGATTCTGTAATGAATGAGATGCAACTTCAGACTCATACTAGTTTCAAAATTCAGGATTCAACCCTATTGACTTCAGTGAGCTTTTCCTTAGACTCACAGTTCAAGACAGTATTGCCAAGGTAATTATTTAGCACTACTAGCTATATTAAAAAAAAAATCATAATGTCATAATTATAAGTCTCCTTCTATATTCTGTTCTAGATCTGTTGCCCTAAACAGGTTGTAGCAAAACTAGCGGTAGTTTGTTATATGTGCTTTCAGTTTAAATGTGAGCATGAGTCTTACAAAATGCAAATTAACAAGCAGATGTTTTTTGTTTTTCACTACAATCCACTAAAATTTTATTTTTAAAGAGAAACTAATTTATAATTCCTAAATTTTTAAAAACAAAACCCTCAAGCCTGTCCAAGTTTTATTGTCTGTCTTTAAGGATTCTTATCCACTGTCCTTAGCTTGGGAGTCATGAATAAATACCACGTTTGTAACACCTCCTTTCTCCTTCAAAAGAGATATTGCCTCAAAACAGAACTGTGGACAAATAAGAGTAGAGCCTCAATATAGCAAATTCCTTGATCCACAAAAACATGGCGCTGCAAGGCATGTAATTTTACTGTGACATGAAAATAAAGTAGTTCTCTCAAGATGCAAAAAATATAAAAGGCATATTCAGCAATTAAGAAGTGATTAAAAATAGATTTTCCAAACTTATGTGCTTGAATATTATAAAAATGTGAGTCTTTCTGAATTAAAGAATTCAGTCTGCATTAATAACCTGTAATGTGAACTAACACATGAAATACAGAGAGGAAAACTAATGTAAAGAGTATTTTGCTTTAGGCAAATTAAGTAGAATAGAAATTTCACAAACAGGGAAAACTAAATGGGAAACTAAAAATTGTCTTACCATTTTAAAAAGCAACAATTAGGTTATTTTAAGGCATTTTGGGGTCTTTTTAATTACCTGCTGTTGTTAAAAACCAAGATCTAAAATTACCATAACTAGAAGAGATAAGAAAAAATAGCTATTTTAAAATCAGCTAGATTTATAATTGTTCCTTCTCTATGAGTAAAAAGGAAGCAGTGTCATGATTTAATGTGATTTATTTTTTAATCTGATGATTGTTTAATTCTTGAAATAAAGATTTTATATGTATGATTTGATATAGTAGTATTGCAAATCTGTACAATTTTTCCTGTATTTCAACCACATGGGCTTTACCAGTGAAAACTAAAACAGATGGTTTTAGTCATGAGCTAATACTAACAGCACATTTTAGAGGTCATCCAACCTTTACACAATGACAAACAAATTCTTCTGGTTGTTTTAACTAATAGTGTTACTTCCTTTTAAATAATGCCAAATAGCAAATATTCCAGGAAAAAACCAAAACAAAACAAAAACTATTGGATGCATCAAGTGAGTTGACTCTTCAAACTACAGAGGACTAAAAATATCACCAAGATGTAGCAACATATAGCAGGAAATTAGCACTTGGACACATTCATACTAATTTTAAATGAATGACAAGTTACTTACTTTCATCGTTAGAAACATTCCCCAGAGAGGTGTGACTGGAATAACGTTTGTTTTCACTTTCATTGAGACATCGTTCAATCCAACTCTCTGCAAAAGAACAAAGACGCTCTTTTTTTGTGTTTGTCTTTGCATAAAAATAAACTTCCAATATATAAAACTAAATAAAGCACCAGTTTTCAATAGATGGTCTTCTATAGCATTTCTGTTAAAGCATGGTCAGTCTGAGGTTATTTAGCAAGAAAACCATTTCTTGCTTTGAAACTTAGCTGTTGCTTTTTAGTTTCACTTTTTGTTTGTCTGTTTTTAAACAGAGGCTGAAACACTTCCATGCACATAACAAAGCTCTTCAGGATATTCTCTCCCCTCCCCATCACATCATACATTTAAAAAAAAAAATCATCTCATGTGGGCAATAAATTAATGCAACTTATGTATTTCAAAGCCTTAGTTTGGCAAAGACTTATGTACTCGAGTAGTTCCACTGGTTTTGAAAGAACTCTTCATGGGTCTAAAATCAATCATTCATGTGAATTTTTGTTACAGTGGGGCTCAAACTGTGCTCTCTGAAGTCCAGTCCTATGACCCTATTCACCCCAGTGGAGTCCCAGGCCCTACTGAGATGTTTTCCATGCTGGTACGAGCCCAACGTAACGAGTCAGCAGCCACTGAGCTACTTGAACCTTTGTCACTCCGCGGTGGGTACTCAACCACTCCTGCCCTCCCTCTTTCTCTTCAGTTTATTCCCGCCAGTCAGATGAGGTACAGCATTACATTGATTTGACTCTGCTGTTCCTCTTTCTAGAACCTGTAACATACATCCCCTGATGACTGTAGAGGATGCACCAGGCTCAGCAGAATTTACTCTTGCAGGTCTTCAGAGCAAAAGTTGCACCTTTCTGTGTATTTCCTTGGACAAATTATGAAATATGAGTCCTTGAGTTTGCCTGGAGTCCCTGGACATTGCTGCAATAAACTGACCTCCCTCATAAGGTGATTTTTCAAGGGCATGCCCATGGGCAGAAATAAACTTATGCTCACAGAGCTCCTTGTGGTCAAAGCAAGAAAAAGGGATAGGTGGAAAGGCTGCACAGTAACCCCACAAGTTACTACAGGAAACAACCCCACTGAGTGAAGAGATGCACAAGAAATAAGGGAAACAGGCCTCGCTGTCAGCAAACTGCCAGAGCCAGAAACACCTTCAAAGACACTGAAATGGCTGCAGATTCCTTTCCATAAGCCACCCCCTAGACACATCAGGCTACCAGCACAGTGCAGGCAGTGGTCTGCTAGCCAGAGAAAGCCCGTCACAGCAGCAGGCTTGAAGGGAGAGCAGAAGCCCAGTGTCTTGGGAAAGCTGCCCATCTGGTTTATAGAAGGTAAAAGTTGGCATGACTTCATTTCAACACTAGATGCCAATAAATAAATATATGAATAGTCATGGCCAAACACATCCTGCTGAAAAAATGCTTTTTAAACCCAGACAGTTGCACAAACTCATGTATGTTCCTCTGTACACACTACCACACAGACAAAAGGGCAACAGCATCTGTGTAGGACTGCAGAAAGGTCTGCTGAGAGCCCTTCAGAGTTGACTTCTATGCCCTGCCACAAGAATCCAGGTACTGTTGCTTTGTGCACTTCTGGTTTTCAGGCAGTGTAAGAGAGGTTGTGGCAGCTCCAGGCCATTCCCTTCCCTCTGCCTATTTTCCCGTGGTAAACAACATGCTGCGGTGCTGCCTTCATCGGTACGAGCATGTCCCCATGTGCGCCTTCCTCATTCACCAAACTGCCCTGTGCCTACATAGCTTCACAACCACGCTGCCTCTTTGCTATAGCCTGCTCCTTTGAGGTACTTCTCTAAAAATCAGCAAAAATAACTCTTGTTGTCAATAGATTTTTCAGGATATTTCTTCTCCCATCAAATTCAACGTGGTCTTGTATAAAAATCACTTCAAGGTTACTGACACTGCAACTTAAAACTTGCCAGCGAGTCCTGTGCTGTCTAATCAGCTCCTGCTCAGTTACCAACCCACAAGCCTGCGGCGACTCAGTCTTCGAGGCTTTCCCCTTCTCATGCTGCTCAGCTGCATCGGGTGGGGGTGTATCACCTCCTTGTCTAAAGGCCAACACGACGAGATGGCTGCTTCGTGCCAGATTTCTTTTACTGCCCTAAAACTGAGCTAATAGCATCTCGCCTCTCCTGTTTTAGTACTGCGAGCTGGGGAAAAGGAGCTCGGATCCTCACAGATCTCTATGAGGTGAAGAGAAACTTGCTGCCGAGGACAACATCAGAGAGAGGTGCAAGAAGCCTTGAGAAAGATTACCCTACCTCCTCCTCCTCCTTTCAGCGCACAGCCATGGCTGTATATAATTCCCTTGGCTCTGAGCCCAGCTGCAGGGAGTAAAAGCAAAGGCGGCTGCCATTAGCGCCAAGGAGAGACCAATGCCCAGTTCTGCCCTTTCTTTTCCTCCCGGCACCGAGAGCTGGGAAGCTGGGATGCATCCTCTTCCCTCGGCAGCAGGGAACTGGCAGCAGCCATCTTTAGTCACGTTCCCTGCCTAAGAAGTAGGAAAAAACAACTTTTTAAGAGTCACTCGACAACAATTTTCACCATCCTCGTTCACGTACTGATAACTGCGTATATACCCCTTTTTCATTGGTAAAGCAAGCAGTTTACACTACAAGATACAAAGTCTCTGGAGTAGGGCACAGTTACTGTTTAATTATGTGCTGCAACTCCTTTGGTCCTGAATCACCCCAGTTCAGCTCGCTGCAGCCTGAGTCTGGCTTTGTCTTTGTGGCCTTGCATTTAAATAGCTGATAGAAATTCTTCAAGCCTGAAAAGATACATGACCTGTCTGGCAGCAAAGAACGAAGAAAACTAACTCCTTTGAGAAAAAATGTCAGGGAGTTTATGGCAAATTTGTCAAATTATTTGGCAGATCACAAGATGCAACAAAACCAACCAGCTATTTAAAGGCTGTATTATCTCATAAACCGAGTGATTTAAGTATAAATAAGTATTAATAAATAGATATTTTTTTTTACTTTTTGTATGAAGAAGAGTTTTACAAAGCTTTTAACTCCCAATATTGAGAATACCCTCAAACATTAAAAGAAAATACAACCAGTTTTGCTGAAATCGAAAATATTTCCTTTGTGAGCCCACAGAACCCAGATATGATAGCACCTGCCTAAAATAAAACAAAAAAAAAAAACAACCAAAAAAAAAGAGAAAGAGGCAGAGCAAACAAAAAGTCAAAACTAAGTCTGATTTTTATAAGTTCTTTCAGAGTTAATACCGGGTAGAGCCCTGTACACATCGAATGCTCTTGCCCTCACGACACGCAGGTGTAGAACCCGGCTGCACTGGCATCTGTCCCAGTCCGTCCTGCTGCAGAGCCGGAGGAAGAGACCCATGGCTAACCCTCAGCATCCCTAGCCGGAGGCTTCATCACTCGCTCCCAAGGCTGATGCCAATCACACTACACTGCGATTTTACACAGGCATTGAGTCACACAGTATGGAAGGTTTTATGTAATTAAAGCCTAAATTATTGTGCTTGGACCTTACAAACTTCTCAAAGACAGGATTTCACACCAGGAACAGTCACAGAGTAATGGAGAGTTCAGGTGATGATAAAGCAGAAGCGCGTATCAGACCTGATAACAATGATGAATCATCAACACAACACGTAGAAAACCCAAATTTCTAGTGGGAAGTGTTTGTAAGAGCAAAAGAAAATACATCCTCTTTCATACAGGGTGGTTTTTTACTCACTGTGTTTTCAGTGTATCAAGTCTCAAGGCGTTTCTCCTCCCTGCCCCCTAGGACTCCTTCCCACCCTGTGCCCCAACATACTGCACCCGCAGTTGTACCAGCACAGAGTAAGGATCAGCACTAGCCAAAAACCATCCAGGCAAAATAAATCAATAAATTAGTGTCTAGTAGTAAAATGTAGTGTCGGCACATGCTGATAACTCTGTACTGTGACACGATATGGAAGCTATTACAATCTTTGCAGCAATGAATGCAACTAAGGTGTATTTAATGGTGTTTTGAAGATCCACCTTTAAATACTATATCAAGTGTTTAATTTTGCAAGGATCAAATGTAAATTATAATGAAGTGCACAACTATGTCCCTCAGCCTTACAATTTTTGTTATATAATTTTGTTCACCACTAAGTACAAATACATTGTATCTTCTGCAGGATTCCAACATGAAGGAAAGCAGATGATTATTCAAATTACAATAATTTCTCTAGTGCCAATTTTCTGACAGAGTAACTTACCATGACACAGAAAAAAAAAAATGTAAATTGTTCCCAATGAAGTGCTGAAAGATGGATTAAAAAGAACTATGGAACTACTTCTGGCCCCCATTTCGCCTCTTCTCTTATCGGTCCTAATCTTGCTAAAACTGAATCTCCACATCCGCTGAATCTCAAGCACGCGAGTATTCCTCTTCCATTAAATGCATCCCCCATGCTTTTAGCAACAGAGGGTTAAACTGAGCTTGTTTTTAAGAGTTACCAGAACAGAGGCCTGCATGGTTTTCCCTTGTCCCCACCATGGCTCTTCACACCAACAAGCGTATTTTTATTTGTATGGTGCTTCACACACTGAGCTAGGAAGGCAGGCATGGGGCTCCCTCAAACAGAGGCAAATGCATGAAAGCTGCTCAGGGTCGGGAGCTTTCATGAACTATCGGGAACGAAGAGCATGAACTGGTTTTTAAATACATCTTTGACAAATTATTTTGACACATTACCTCCTTCAGAAGGAAGGGTTTGCTCCTGGAAGACACCTTTGAAAGGCTTCTCCCTACAGAGCTTCATTCAAGGTGAGATGCATACTGTATGCACTCAGAGGTGCCTGCATACTGCCAGCACATTTAATGAGATAATTACTCCATCTTGTTTGTATAATGGTTATTGGCTTAGCGTATTTGCAACCCAGAAAAGAAAGCATTCATTGCTCCCACATGTGCGTAGCCATAGCAAGAGCAGTGAGAGAGACACCTGGGCTCTGCTCTGCAGAGGGGAAGAGGAGGTGGGCTTGATCACAGCTGGCATTGGCTTCTGCAGCTGCTGTCCTGCCAGGAGGGTGAAGAGTTGCTGCAGTATTAGCACAACCTGTAATCACAGCCTATTCTGGCCTTTGAGAGCCACCGTGTCCTGCTCGGCACCCAAGCAAGATGGCAAAAGCAGCTGGAGAGGCTGCACCACACAGCTGGGAGGTGAGCGTACCCAGAGCCGCTGGCTGCAGCCCTGTGGGCATGTTCGTGCACCCTGAAGGGAGATTAAGAGATTTTACAGGCAGAATGAAACTCTGCGGTCACCTAATCTGAGCTGCATTTTGCTTCACCTCATTACCCTACAGTGGTACTAACTGCACTGGTTTTCCCCAGTTATGCCATATCCTGTAATCTGGATGTGGTCATGTCACTGCCATAATTGTGAATTGCTATTTTTTACTGAAATTGTACAAGATGAGAGTCCTCCTGTTCTAGAAACATAGCCAAGGCTTGTGGTAATCACCATATCAGAGCCTGCACAATCACTATACGCTTATTTTACCACAGCCCTAGCAGTTGCACAGAAATCCCTCTCATACACCTTCAGCTCTAAATTGGCTCCCATACTCTGAATTTTAAAGCCCTTTGCCAACAAGCATGATAATTCATCTAGTGCTCTGCACAGCGACTAGCGTTTCTTCCACAGAAGTTTGCTTGTCACTGAAATAGAGCTACTTCTGGAATAAGAATTAGAAATTTGCCAGGACCCAAACTACTACCTGAGCCGTGTACCAACTTGGATGGCACAGCTGCAACAGAGTCTGACTCCTTGTTTTTATTCACGGCTGCTCTGGTAATTTTTTCCCCAGTTTCTCAAGGGAAATGCAGAAAAAAATAGAAAGTAACTGTGAACAAAAGCATATAAAATGTAGATAACGTAAATAAAAAGGGATCACCAAATTTTAGTGGATTTACAAGAGGATCTGTTGGAAAAATGAATACTCAGAAGTGACGGCAGACTTAATTTTACAGTTCCTGTGACAGAGGAGGAACCCTGTCATGCATATGGAGTCTTAGCACCCCTCCGAGTTATTTGTTCGCCGTTCTCAGAGGGAAGAGCTACTCATCTCTTCCTGCAGCATCTCTGCCAAGTGTCTCAGTACCGAGCTGGCCAGCAATACTGCCTAGCTGCTCGTCTGATCTGTTAGGCCAACAGAAAGTGGTTGCGAACAGCAGATGTAGCAGGTAAAAGCAGTACCTCGGAAGCTCAGGAGAATGACCAAAGGTCATGGAACCTCCCATTTCTAGTTTGCTAGCCCATGGTACTAACCAGATATCATATCTACCACAAAAATTTTCAGTGGCACTGATGGGTTGATATTCTATCTTTCCTTTTTTAGGAAAACCATCACTGCCCTGACAGCTTCTGTTGTCTGTCTCGATAAATGCTGAGGTCTGCATGATCCATTGAGGCTTTTGTCTGCAGAGCTTGTCTTGCTAACATGGTCTGAGACATGCCACCACCCAACAAACCCTCTGTTCATGCTGTGTGGTACCATTGCAGTGGACAGAGAACTTTTACCCTCTATAGCTATTAAATTCATAATGTCTCAACAGTCTGTGTGCTTTGATTATCCGTTAGTGTGCTGCAAACCCAATTTCTAACTGCCATACAAAGGAAAGTAAAGCCAGTACATCTAATATTTTCTCTGGTGCAAGTGAAAACTATGCCTTATAACACTTCAATGTCTTGGTTCCATTAGTCATATCAACTTGGAAGACAAATCACCAATTTTAAACAGTCCCTTAAAGGCAAAAGAGACTATCCCTTTCTGTCAGGGGTAATGATTAGGAGGTAAACCTGAAGTCTGACCCTCAAACTATTAAAAGCCTGCTCTAGTACCTGCTGCACATCACACCTGCTCTGACTAGAAGCAAAGGATTCATGTTTTGAACCTCCCACACACCTTGCAGCACGGCACTGCTGGTTATAGCTACATCCGCCACTTGAGAAGTGTAATGCTGCTGGAGTGCTGCGAGGGCTGGTTACAGCAGCGCATTCGAAGCTTTTCAAGAACCACGCTGTTTGAAAGAAAACAAACAAAAATCACCTTTTCTCTGAAACCTCAATCTACTGTAAAACCAAGACCTGAGCAAGATCTCCTAGCCTGGCCCCTGCACAATGCTATGAACTGTGTGTGCCTGTAACACAACAGGGTTTGGCAGCCACCAGCTCCCATGGAGGCCATTAAACTTACCAAAATCAACTAAAATCAAGCAGAACAAGCTATTAGGGACAGCTAATCACACACACAGGGATTTTCTAAGATTGAGGCTTTCATAGGTGATGTAATCTCCCTCCTCTCCATTGTCAAAGGAAAGGTTTGTGAGACCATATCAGGGCCATCATCCAACTGCTTTTCCCTCCAATTACTCCATCACAGACACTCCTTGTTCACAAAACATCTCCTCTTTGACCATCGAGGTAGACCTGCCACACAGAGCCCGATTTTGCTCCTTGCTGCCTCATTTATTGCCATCGGCTGGCAAGGCACATATCCTTCAGTTAGTGCATGTGAGCTGTCAGGAACACCTTCAAGCTCCACAGGAAATCATGCCAGTGTCCTCCTTGGTTCTGCATAGCCATCTTCTGTTCTTCCAAGAGACCCGCTCCTCAGGGATGACACTGACACATGGCCTTGGTGCAGATGGTAGAGCCGCTACCCTGACAAGCTGCCAGATACCTTGGTGCTTTGTTTGCTAATCTAACTTTTTATTTCGTTTCCAACAGGGCAAAATGTCAGGCACTCTTGTTGCAGTCCTTTCTTTTGTTCTCATTTCTTGGCATACAGTTCTCTTGGAACTATTTCAGGGTTAATGGACATTGGTCCAGGGCACTTACTAGATGTTGGAAGGAATGGTTTTGTCCTTTTCCTTTGACTCATGATTCTGGCGAAGCATCATGAAATTCGCCATGATATCATAAGAGTGCAAAGAATGACTTTCCTGAACCTGTGAGAGCTCTTTCATTTTGTTTAGCCAAGTCTTCACTCCTAGTATTGATTTTCTGTTAACCATTTGATAAGGTATATTAAAAAAATTGTATGCTGTGTTTAAACTGAGATAACAAAAAGCACCATAGTTCATTGTCTTTCAACTCACCTAGAATACTTGGGTAGGAAAATGGGAATTTATGAGATGTTGCTTTCTTGTTACTCTGTGTACTATGCAGAAGTTCATCTAAATGTGATACTTTCATTGAAGTACTCTGTCAACAATATTCCTCATTAAGAAGCTGCATCCCAAATGTAGATCAAGCACAATCAGGAACCCTAGAATACAAGATTCCTCTGCATATTGATTCTAGTATTTAGGGCAGTCTCCAAACTGGATCACACAGGACTTCAAGGCCCTATTCCCTTCTCTGGAATCACATACCATGTTGTTATTGCATTTCCAACTCACTATGCATGTTAATTGGGAGTAGCCATGTTCCATCCTCAGTGACACACAGATGCTATCTATCATTTTATTTTGAAAAATAAGTTTCACCAGACCCATAAATAGCCTCTTGTTTTCTGCTGCATCAAGGCCATTCCTCATTTAATGGGGAAGAGAACCTCACCTGGTCCAATTTCACTGCAGTCACGTTTCCTCACTTTCACCTAGGATCATTTAAACTCATGACACCAGTATCTGACCAGTTCAGCTCTCCCAAAGCACTTAACTTACATGGGTGTGCAACACACAGCCAATCTTTTCATCAGTAGGATAATCACATCAAGTACCCACAAAATGCTTCCCTCTGCCTCAGGAGCTGATGAATCCACCAGACAAGCCAATTTGGCACAGAAATGGTAGTACATCAGTAAGACAGGCCCACAAAGATGACAAAACAGAAAGATGTGAGATGGGTGGGAGATGCAAGAAACGCTGGCTGTGGGGCTCAGGGAGGCGAGTGAAGAGGGAGAAACAAAAGAATGAATGACAAAGAAAAGGGCACGGTCAAAAATAAAGTATAGGAGGAAAGAGTAACTCTAGAGAGGAGAAAAGAGATCAACTCCTGAAGGAACAGGACTACAGTAAATATTTCTCATCAGAAACAGCATCCAGGCAGTCAGACTGAAAGAACAAGAGAAAAAGACAGACACATATGTGTAAAGAAAACTCAGGTGTCAGGACGTAATCACAGCAGTAAGAAAGAGACAATCACTTGACTGAAGAGTGTGAATCAAAGGAAAGAGATACTGTATTTATTCAAACGGTGGCCAGTTTTCCTCACTTTATGCACATCTATTCCAAACCTAGCAGTTGCTCACTACTGTCAAAGGATGCAGCCATTACATTACTCACAACCATTTTTGTGAGCAAATACGGCACTAACTAGACAGAAACAAATTTCTTTCAGCTCTCAACATGCACCCAGAGAATACCTGCATACCAAAACTAGCAGAGAGGACATTAATAAATCTTCATAACATACTCCCACAAACGTTGGTACCTACCACAACTAATCTGTGTATACAGAGCAAGCATTTCATGCTATTAATTTTACAGCCTAAGTGTGCTTGTCAGAAAGTCTTCACTCATTCCTGAAGTGCCCAGACTTACAGATTCATAAGCCTTGTATGAATTTAGTCCCTTCCACACTGCCTTTTCCCTCCCCTTAAAAGTACTCTGAAACTAGAGCAGTGCTTTTAAATCTAGGAGCCTGTCTTTTCTGAGAAGCCTCCAGTCTCCTCTGAACAATATGCAGAGCAAACTCAGGGAGGGAACATGAGAAAAAAGAGAAGTCTTCTTTCCTCCTCCTTTTTTTTTTGCCTAAGACTCACCAAAACAAGAGTCTAGTATTGAATATTCAGCACTGAATACTAACTGCTCAATAGATGGTCTGTTTGCAGAGCTCAAAGTGGAAGTGACCCAGCAAGGAGGAGAGGTGAACACGCTGCTCCATCCATGTGATTAAACCGCTCTGTAAATGCAGTCCTCCCCAGTTGTCCCCACCTCGTTACAATGGAGGCCATTTGCTGCCCCTACCACAACTCATTTAAAAAAAATGTTTGCATTAGAGGGGCCCCCACACCAGTATTGTCCCTGTGACTCTGCGTTTAAGAGAGGAATGTGAGCTCTAACGTTGGGAAACCTTGTGCTAGCCAGTCAATCTGACCAGTGGGACCTGTTATTGCCACCGCTTGGGAGGAAATAAGAACAGGGCACATTTTGCAGAGGAGCAGAGCGCCACGCTGGGTGTCCCAGCTCTCAGCCTGCACAAGGCATGGAGTAAGTCTCACCCAGCAGCTGCCTCGTTCTGCCATGGACCTCAGAGGTCTCTTAAGCGCTCTTCCTCTGAGTCAGTGCCTTACAGCATCATGCAGTGAGCACCCAGGAAGCCCAGTTGGGCCACAGACTGGTGTGCAAACACAACACGCCATTTGGAAAACGTGCCATTTGCACACAACCTCTCATAAGGCCACATTTTCCTTGATAACTAAAATTTAGCTCATTCTACCCTTGACCCTAAGAGGCCCAGAAGAAGCAGCCTGTTATGGACACGAGGCACGTGTTGCAGACCTGTCATGCTCAGCATGACAATTCCAGATCTGGCTCTCGTACCATGTCTGTCCCTGATGGGATTTCCCTCTCACACTCAGCACCAGGCACGGCTCCTCTCCTGCCAACCCTGGGGTGTCAAGCGTGTTGGCCAGCAGATCTCTGACCTGCTGCTCGACCGAGTCTGACATACAGAGACCTGGAGCCGAAGGGCTGTGCTGAGGGGTGGGTGAGGCTCTGCAAAGAAGCCCATTCCCTCCAGCCACCACGTGAGCCCGCGCACCCAGGGAACACCCATTGCAGCAGCAGACATCTCGTGTCACAGAACAGCGTGCTGCTGCTGTACCCTGACACAGAGCACTTGTGGAGCAGGACTCCACTTCCATATCTGCTTGCACCACCGGAGGTATTTTTTTGTTTGAGGTTTTTTTGTTTGTTTGTTTTTTCACAGTGTCAGGTCACTGTCACCTTAAGGACCAGCCAGGAATTTTTGTTTCCCCTTGTTGCTTAAGTTTTGTAGTGGATAGAGGAACAGGAAGGATTTTACTTTCCTCTAAGCATCGGAGATGGCAACAGCCAAGAGCAGGGTACCTACAAGCTACGTTGCAGAAGATAACAGCGTTAAATACTCATTTGCTTAATTAGGACATTCTGCCACATGTTCATAGTTTAACTGAATGTCAGATAAGCTGGGAACCACACAAGTTAGATTGTTGAGGGTTTTTTTTTTCCCCCTTTGAAGGATAGGATTTGGTCTACTTCCTTCGACCATCCACAAATTTTATTCAACAAATGGCCTGTTTCTGCAAGATCCTAGAATATTAGGAAAACATAGAACCTTTTCTGCTTGTCCTCTGACACACAGGAGCTTTTGGTCTTTTGCAGCAGGTTGCAGCTTCGTTACAGGGTGCTGGAAAGCATCATGGGTTGTGGAAAGGATGATCTGTGCGGCCTTTTGAATTAGATATGCATGGCTGTCACCATGGGGGACCCAGCCCTGGGACATGGGTGGTTCCTCCCAGCAATGGATGACCGCTCATGAGATCCCACTTATGAACTGGGCTTCCCCTACATACTGCCCTTCCTCAGCTGCAGCTGAGGTAGTTTTAGCACTTCTGACATAGTGTACCGATTCATAACATTCCAGAAAAAAAAAAGTTAACCCTTCTATCATTGCATTTAGCGGTATCTGTATCTACCCCTACATTTGGCTTTTTTCACTACTTTTAAATTCCCCTTGCCACTGCATTTCTGGTATTTTATTGCTTTACAAGTTTAGCACAAGCTAGATCTAAATTTACAGATCTATACAAGAACAGAAAGGTCATGCCTGTTTTGTTGACTTAGAGGTCTCATTTGCAAAATTACATTTTCATATAAGGAGTTATAACCGACTTAGTGTGAGTGTTTTAAGTCTTGCGCCAAGTAGCCAAATCAGTAAAAATCGCTGCACTGAAGGAAACACAATAGTCTGACAGTATTATTCTAAGGAGTGAAAGTTTAGAAATAGAACTGCTTGTTGTTGCTCACCTTTTTCTTCTCTTTTTAGTGACAGTGCTCTTAAAAAAAAAAAAAAGGCAATAATTTCCAACACTTGAAACTTGTAGCCCTTACATCCAGGCAAATCTCCTTTTTCCTAGATACAGTCTCAGCAAGCAAATCACAACCCCTAGGGAAGCAGATTTTGTGTTTTGAAGTGTTTGAGTCTGTGCCGTGGGGTTCATGAGCACCCAGAGCTCCAGCAAGAAGTTTGTCAGAGCAATGACCACGGCATCAGACTACAGCAAGCCTAGAAAAATGCTGAAATCCCAGCATACATCCCCAGCCTGCTGCTCCGAAATTGATGTCTCTAATTCCCAGGGCTGTAAGTTTGAGAGACTCGCTCATTCAGAGACTGTTCCAGCTATCTAAAATGCATTGTTTCCCATTACCATAATATTTGGGATCCTATGCAAAAATGTTCAGGATAAGCTGCTAATTAATTGCAAACCCATCATTCATAGCTGTGAATCGACTCCTTAGTTCCTGTAACAAATTCCATCATAGAGAAATTAAGTTCACTTACCAATAAAAGAAAACAAAGTGCTTAACTGTGGCTGAAGTGAAGGAAATGAGACAGCGCTGAGCCCTGCGTTTCAGTCTTGAGGCAATTTAAGCTGCAAATGAGCTTTTTCTTCCTTACTGGGTGCAGCGAGAGACAAGGCTCTATTTAATCCCCTCCACTTTTTCCTGATTTCAGATTTATCAGAAAGGGAAGAACAGCCAAAAGTATTTAACCCAACACTTATTTATACACACAGAATGAAACCACAGCTCTTGCAGCAAGCCAGAAAGACCCTGCCACTGACTTAAGGCACCATTTCTAACATTGGCTAGTATTTTATAGCTCATAAATTGCCCTTGCTGCAAATCTCCTGGGAGAAAATAAATGGGAATGAAGACAGGCCAGGACGGCTAGTTATGCATGTAAAATAGCTGCAATTAAGTTATTACACATTCCCAGCCGTTGGGAGGGATCATTACGAGCTAACCCTGGGCACCTGCCCTCTCCAAGGCACACACATGGACTTCAACAGGTGTCTCCCCTGTGGAGCGGACATCGCAGAATCGGGACCCATCTCTAATAGCAAATTGTATTACAGTTTCAAATACAGAAACTCCCCGACGCATATATACAATTCTATAGGACCTAAAAGATGTGTGTAAACATCTTTTCAGTACAGACATATTAAAAAAAACAACCCTACACAGACCTCCACTGGCTTAATCATCACCACGTACTCTTCCTTCCTACACTTGTTAACTATAGGATCGCTCAGCCATCAAATATCCTTTATGCTATCCATCTTCCTAACCAGAATGTTAGCAATCAAATCCCCTCGGCCGCCGGGGCACTGGGCTCCAGCAGGGTCGGATCGTATGGGTTATTCATTTTCAGACACAATGAAACAAATAGAAAATCCAGCACAGATGCAGGGAAACAGACAAGCGGGTGAGCTCAGAAAATTCACCAACCTCAGCGCTCACGGAATTGTGAGCTAATTATTTGGACTCGAATGTCACATCAAGTATCCCCAAAGGAATGACCTTATATTTGTATTAGTTACATGACAGCCCACTGCTGCTCTAAAGCCATTGTCATGAATCATCAAACCCCGGCTGTAAGGCCACCTCTTCCAAAGTCTTCATCGAAAGAGGTCCTAACGTTTCATCACTGCGCGGATTTCAGTGATCCCACGATTTCATCTTTATTTTGCTATGGTGAAACCCTATGTATAGAGATAGTACCCCAGGGGAGCCTCCTCCTTATGGCTATCCTAACTTGCAAACTACTTGCAAATTAACCTGGAGAAATGCAAATGTGTTTACGTTTGGAGATGCCGAAGATTTTACGGCTACGCTAACCTTCTTCCTTGCCTGCGCACTCACTGCACCAGTGGCCAAAAACCAGCCTTATTTTCTAAAAGCAACCAAGCCAAGGACCCTGAGGGAAGCAGAGTACTGTACCAGTGACTTTCTGTGGGACAGCTCTAACTCCCGTCACGCGTACCTTAGCACAAAATGGTCTCTTCTAATTTCGAGAAGATCTTTTGCTTGATAGATGTTTACCACAGTAAAGGTGCCGCTGCGATAGACCAACTGAGGCTACAGGTTTCTTTACAGTCTCACTGACAAAAGTTGAACCTGTCTGAATCCAGAGTCCCTTCTTTAACGAGGGTTTTACCTAAATAAAATCCTGAGGACTATAAATCCTAAGCTTTAACTTACATAAATGAAATAGTTTCCTACAGTTGTCTGGCTATTCTTATGTAAAAGCTTGTTTTAGGTTTTTTTTCCCTTCCACCCTTTTAAAGACCTTTTGTTTATTTCAGGTAAATAACAGATTGCAGAGCGGTGAAAAGTACCGCAATTCCCTCTCCCTAAGTATTTTAGAATTAATGAATTAGCAGACAAATAAATCATAAAACAATTCTTTTCTCTGAGTTAGACTTAGAAGACGAACTTCTTTGCTCAAGGTAGTTTTTCACCAATTTACAAACCTCTAAAAAATCCCCACGGGTTTCACAAACGTCTAAAAAAACCCTGAGGAATGAAGACCTGATCCAGTGCTGGGATTTGCGTGTAGATTCCAGTTCTGCTGCTGCTGAAGGCAGAGGGAGCTGCCAAGGATCAGGCCCTACTGCGCAAACATTGTCCATAGGACAGCAGGAAAGGAAACATTGTTGTTGGGGTTTTTTTTGTTGTTCCATTTCTTTAACATGTGAAATCGTATAAGATATGAAATGACATAAGACAAATAGTCAGGTTCAATTATGTAAAGGACCAGTGGTATTTCTTTTGCATGTCCATATCATATCAAATGTAGGATTCAAAGGAATCATTGGATTATCTTAACTGCTCAGTCAGTAAGAGCCTTTATAAACACAAATCCTAGAACAGTAAATAACTTTTTTTTTTAATTTACTGAAACAAAAGTAAATCACATTTTTGCTTGAGTATGAAAAGTACTCAAGAAAAGAAAGAAAAATAGCCAATAGCAAGTTCCTCTTTATCTGTTAGTAAACTGTGCTGCAATAAGGAAACAGCATCAAAAGCAACCACTTTTTCAACAGCAAAATCAACCGTTCATTTGGATCAAAAAAATCAAGACCTAGAATCACACACTTCAGCGTTACACACGTTCTGAAATGTCACAACTGCTGTCCCAAGTAGCATGCAAGTATTTATTAACAATATTGGTGACTGCATTAATTGAACCAGGATATGAAAGCCATTAATTCTCTTCAGTCATTGCTTATATGCTAGATCCTTTTTAAATGGCAAGCTCATAGAAAAGGTCACCCACCACTGCCGCAACACCCTGATACTCCTAAGAATATAGACCGAAATCTGGCCACCACCGCAACGTGTTCCTCTCAGGCGCTGGAACCCGCTTTTCGTGGTTCACACAGATTGCTTTAAGGGCCTAATCCCAACATCCTTGACAGCACTGAAAGGCTTTCTGCTGATTTTAATGGGGTTTGGATCCGCTCCTAAGTCTCAGCTTCACGTCCCAAGGATCTCATCCATCTAGCGCTTTGAAACCAGAGGAGTTTTTGCCTGGCTCCAACATTCAAATAACGAGGGATATTTATTGAGTCGTGCAGAAAAGTTGCACTGCAAGAAAGCGCCTCTTTTTCCTCCAGCTCCTATTCCCTGAAGCGGTGCGGCAGGGAGATTTCCCAGGGGTGCGGCGGGGAC
>VFFE01008996.1:542799-567108 GCA_008921705.1 Burhinus oedicnemus
AAAAAAAAAAAAAAAGAAAAAAAAAAAAAAAAAAGCCACCAACCCCACACAGCAAAACAAGCGGCGAGGTTGCTAAAGAGGAAACCCAGCGCTTCGCAGTGCCCTCGCATCCCCAGGCGGGCCGGCAGCGGGAGAGCCGGCGGGGCCTCCCCGCACCTCGGCCCCGGCGGGACGGGGCCGGGCGGGCAGCCGGGGGCGGCCGGCGCAATCCCCTCCAGGCTGAGTTTTGGCTCCGGGAGCCCCGTGTGCCTGAACAGGAGGCCGGTAAAAATAATACCGGGGTGAGACAGTGCAAAAACCGAGTCCGCGGCCGGCGGCGACTGAAAAGCGCTTGAGGTCGCGGCAGGGAAGCCGGCCTGCCCGCTCTGCCCGCCGCGGGGACGTGCCCGGCGAGGCGGGAGCAAGGCCCGGGGAGGCGGACACTTCCTTCTACCCCCCCAAAACCAACCCCAACCCAAAGCAAGGGCTGTGTTTCTTCCCGACCGCCACGGCTTTCCCACCGGGGATGCCCCGTCTCTCCCTTCCCTCCACCACCCGTGTGCTGCCGGGCTGGCCCGGCTCCAGGCGGCACGGCACCGGGGCCCCGACGGGGCGGGCACCGCCGGCCCTGTGGCGGCCGCCGTCGCCGCGTGTCCCCTCGACGGCGCCGCCCGCGGCTGCTGCCGCTGCCGGCGGGCCGCTCGCCCCCGCCCCGGCCTCCTCCGCCCGTGCCGCCTCGGGCCTCTCCCGGCCACCTGCCCCGCGGCGGGACGCCCGGCCACCGCCAGCCGTTAGCGGGGGCCGTTAGCAACGACCGTTAGCGGCCATTTCAGGGGCACCCGCACTCTGTCAGTGAGGGGGACAGGCTCTGCCCCGCCGCCAAACCCCCCTGCGGGCCTCGGGGGCGTGTGCGTGAGTATACTTTTGTCCCCGCCAAACCGGGGTCCTTTCCTCCCCTTTCTAATTTGAGGGTTTTTTTCTTTCCTTTTCCCCTAAGGTTTTACCGTGGCGTGGTGCGAGGCCTGAGGGGCCCTTAGGGCCCGCCTGCCCCTTTCGGGATAACCACGGGCCTTGCGGGAAAGCAGAAGCCCCGCGAAAACGGGAGGGGCATTTTTGGCCTTGAGCAGGGTTCGTCTCCGAGGGATTTTGAAATCGGCGTTAACTTTAAAAAATAGGAAACGCTGGCCATGCTGCAGGCAGCGGGGAGCTGTCTCTAAGCAGGGAGGTTACCTGATGCCCGAATGGCTTCCAGCCGCGGCCCTGGCCCGGCGGGTGGTTGCTGCCCTCGGCACCCCCGCGGGGAGGCTGAGGCAACCCAGCCCCGGGCAAACACCAGCCCGCGGGGACTCGCCCACGCTCCCTCGCCAGGGGAGGTGTGCACTCACGCTGGACTGCGGGCAGGAGAGCAGCGGCAGGCAGGGGCCTGACCTCGGGAAGCGTTGAAGACCTGCAGTGGCAGCTGCCGGGTCTCCGTCGCAGGCACGCTGCGCTTGTGGAAAATGGATCTTCACCAGTTTGAAGCATCAAGAAGTGGCTTCCGTGTTGTTGATGTCCCAGAGATACGCAAAATAAAAATACAGGATGTGTGAACGTAGGGATATGTTCTTTCTAGGGGGGTGAGAAGGAAGGGATTTAGCACAGCCTGGGTGTCTGGAGGCTTGGGCTCTTCTTTGACACGATGCGAAGATGTACGTTCCCTATAGGTGATGATGCGTGAGCAGGATCATCAGTGACACTTCTGTTAGACCAGAGGTACTTGTTGCCATCTGTTTACTCCCTACCTCTCCAGATTAGTTCCTGTCCCCACATTCTTGTGGAATATGTCAATGCTGTCGTCTTCCTGTTTATCTAATCCCCTCCTCAGTGCGTCAGATCGCCCTGGTATACTTCCACAGCTCAGTCATTGTTACTCATTTGGGTTTTGCTTACTTTTTTAAAAAGCATCTCATGCTTCTGGACATCCCACATGACGCTTGATAAAGTACTTTATTCTTCTGAAAGTCTGGAGCATCTCCTCCTGTGCTGCATGTCGGCAGTTTATGGATAGAAGCACTGCAAGTCACTAGCCTTTTTTTTTTAAATGTAGGCAGCAGGATTTGATTTGATGCAGAGTAAAGGACAGGTCTCAGCAAGGATGCAAAAAGTATACAATTGGGAATTTTCACTCCAGATTCTCGCCTACGCCAAACATCTAAAAGCCATAAAATAAACAGTGTAACCCCACACTGCATCAGATGATGTATTTTTAGTGGAGAAGGACTGTGTTGCTATTGTGAAAGGAACAACACCTTTATTCGGGAAAGATGAATACAAACTTGTGCTGGTGCATGGAGAGAAGAGCAGGGTCATGAAGGAAACAGAAGACACATTCCGGACTGCATCCAAGCTGCCAAGCAACTGGATGTGAAGCTGTCATATCCCTTTAGATGACTGATTGATAATGAGTTTCTTTTGATGGTTTAGCAAGGCAGAGGCAGAGTGGAGGTATGACAGTTCATATCAATTTATTGCCCAAATAATTTGAGCTCTCAAAAACGTGTTTCCATGACTGTCTTCCACTCTGCAGTTGATTGTACCAACAGGCTGCGACCACCCAAACTTTTCTTGCCATAAAAAGCTGCTTATGCTGGTACCAGACTCTAAATGTCAGTACTAGACTCTAACATAAGTATTTCAGTGGTAAAAACAAGAACTTTTTCAACAAAAGAAAATTGTTGGCACAGGAACAAAAAAAGTATAAACTGTTATCTATTAATTTAGCTAGACTATCCAAGGCAACTTTAGGCTGAAATTGTAGAGAAGTTTTCCCATAGACTATCAGGGACAAGAACCTGCATTAGTTTTAGCAGGGAGTGTGAAGGGTTTGTGAAAGGAGCTGTGTAAAATGGTTATCTGCAATATCAGGGATCTGAATTCAGGGACTCGGGGGATCCTTTTGGATCTGATTTATCTCTGCGCAGACTGTAAGATTGATGGCAGCAGCTAAATACACAGCGACACTTCATTATTTTAGCAGTGGCTGCAGTCTGTGAGTGGTTCCATATTTTCTTACTTGCCTAAGCCAGCAGCCTCCTCCTCTCAGAATAAATCCACACTTCTGTCCACCCTCCTTCCCAGCTCTGTTCCTCTGTTTCTGCTATCTTCACCTACTGGGCAAATCCCATGGAAGAAACAGCGAAGGAAACCGTTTCTGTATTGGCTTCTCTTTCCCACTTATTCATCTTTATTATCAGAACAGGAAATGTTAACTGTATTTTACATATATTAACGCCCCTGAGGAAGCTATACATGGAGGTGAAGGACAAGCTATGGAGTAAGCTGACAGATGACTTCTGGAATCAACTCTGTGTACGTGCTTGGGGAGTGTGATGCTGACAGTTGCAGGAACTGGAAGAAGAACATCAAAAGGCTGCCTAGGTAAACACGTGCACTGATTTCCTTCAAAAGGCTTTAATTGACACAAGCACCGAGAGAAAGTGGCTAGTGCAGGCACATATGCAGGTATCTGGGACAAAACGAGCAGAAGAGGTGAGGCATGCAAATGATGGATTGCATGTGCACCGGGCAGGGGGTACCTTCTTTCTAGTTTGAAAGAAAAGTAACATGAAGCGCAGCTGGCTTGCTGTAACTGTAGATATGTCTGAAGCCAAGTTTTGTTGAAGATGAGCATAGGTCAGCCTTAAATGATCTTTTTTTTATTAATGCTTGTGAAAGGAATTTTGCTTAGCTCCAGTTCTCAGGTTCACGAAGTGCAGTGCCAGTGTTGCCACAAGGCCCCAGTGAAAACATCTCGTTCACACTGGTCAGCTTCAGCCTGCAGAGAGGAAGGGAATTCACTCTTCTGGGTAGTATCAGTGTCCACAGGAGTCTAGAAGAACCCCTGCTCCTAGGGCTGCTGCCCAGAATGCTCAGCCTGGGAGACTCTTGCTGACTTCATTATGAGAAAAGGGCAAGCAGTCATCGATTTCTGAGCTTACACCAGATTTAGCTGGCTTTTGTTGTGTGTGGCTGGTACTAGTTACCAGAGGATTTGTACTGTGTGTTGGAAGAAGAGCCAGCCCTAAAAGCTATTATAGACAACAGACACAGAAAAGATCCATTCCAGACTGCGTCCAAGCTGCCGAACAACTGGATGTGAAGCTGTCATATCCTTTTAGGTGACCGACTGATAATGAGTTTCTTTTGATCACCTGGAATTACCTTCAGCGCCTGCCTCTGACTGGCAGGGTGCAGCCTGAGTGCAGAGTTAAGTTTCCAATTCCTAGGAGTTCAAGGGAAAACCATTCCCATTATTTGAACATAATTTTAGCAAGAAATTAGAACTTTACTGTTTAGCACACTGATTTCTTAGTTTTTGAGTTATTTTTCCGTTTACAATGTTTTCTTGTTAAGTCTGAGTGGACAATAACTACCATGCACCGTCTGGAATGGTAAAGCATATGCATAGGTCAAGTAGCTCCCCAAAACTCATGCTAATGAAAGACAAAGGCTCCGCTGCGGTTAGCAGCAGGGAATTGCTTTTGATTTGGAACTAACATGCTGTTTATATACTGACTGGGAGGAGGGGACAAAGACCCGCACAATGAAGCTATTGGAAAAAATACACGGTCATTGGAACCACCTCAGAGGTACCTGCCTCAGGAAATACACAAATAAAGGGGTAACTGTAATTAGGAGAAATACATAGTTCAGTCGTTTTGGTGGGGTTTTTTTGGTTGTTTTGGGGGGTTTTTTTCTTTCCCCAGCAGCAAGATGCAAAGAGCAATGGGCTGCTCACAAGCTTGGAAGGATTTTTCAGAAGATGGAAGAAAGGCTCAAGTCTGTTTGCAGGGTAGCCAACAGAAATCTTTGCTGTTGACTTTGAGACAGGAATAAAGCCATACAAACTGCTTTTTAAAAATTCCAACTGCAAAAAATCTCTTGGCTCTGACCTGGGTTTGGAGAGTTTAACAGAGTTCTGGTGTTCTGGGACTTACGTTCATACATATGGAAGGCAGAGAGGGTGTATTTGCCTCCTGGGTCCATACAGTGAGTTCTTAAAGGATTGCTGAGAGGCAAAACTGATCCACTATCCAATTCATGCAGTCTTTGCTACCTGGAAGAAGAGAATCTGACCGGGGCCATGTACACAGGGCAGAGTAAGGTTGACAAAGTAGCCAGTCCTTACTCCTGCACCTCTCTACCCCTTCCCAAAGAAAGAAGTCCCTCACTGAAACTGGTGGGTCCAGGCTGAGATGGAAACATTTCATGAAAAGGATGGACCAAAGTCAGAACTTGGGTTCAAACATGTTCAAGTTTCTAGCAGCATTTAGGTCTGAAACATGGATCCATTTTCTGGGCTTCTGAGCCTTGGACACAGAAACTGGAATCCAGATCTTCACCGTGCCTTGCACACATTAAGCCTCCCAGCACTGGGCCAGATAATAGCAAAGAGTCACCATCTGGCTGGATTTTACGGTTTGATGAAGTGCTCAGTTTTAAGGCAAGCACGTGTCTGGCACCTGGGGACTGCCGAGTCCTGATCCCAGTTCTGGCACGGTCTTTCTGTGGCCCTGGGCAAGTCACGTCCTCTTTGGAGGACGGAATTCATCAAGTGCCCCATGGCCCCGCTGAATCGGCAATGGGCTGTAAAACAATCCTCAGCTCCAACTGGAGGAGAGGCCGGCTGGAGGGGCCTCTCAGCAGTGCTGAGCCAGCTCTGTGCCACGGCCCAGAGATGCTTGTGCTGGGACACGGCTGAGGAGCTCCCCACGCTGCTCCTGTGGGTCACTGTGGGAGGGCTACGAGCCAGGTAGGTCGTTTCAGGGCTTCTGCTCCCTCATGCTAGGGCTGTCCTAACCCTCAAGAGCCTCGAGACAGAGAAAGTACAGACACGTTTTCAGCCCCTCTAGTTTGGTTTTGCAGCTGCGTGATTCCTAGTTATTCTTACCATCCAACTTTACAGGTGTGTTCTGAGCAGGGCTTGCAAACCCATTTTCAGATGCACAGCACTATTCATTAGTTTGCCGTTGGTTATCACTAACCAATGAAACATTCTTCAGTCTTTTTAGGCTCTTAATTATGATGTACTCCCATTGTGCTATAAACCATATACTTTTCTATTTACCATCAGAAAACCCGACAAACGACATACAACAATTTCTCATCATCATGGGTCTATGTTTTTCATTGGTTTTCCTCTCTGTTTAAGCAACAAGTAGGGAGTCCAAAGAATTAAAGCTCTCTTTGCTACACATTGAAGCTTCTTTGTAAGCAAAACTCTTAACAAGATATGGATATTACAAACAAAACCAATTGTGCTTAGTGGGAACCCTTTACTTTCTACATCTTAAAATTATTAAATCTCAATATGCCTATATTTCATATTATATCCTCTTTGAATGCCAAAATTGGTCAGTCTGGTTTCATTTTTCTTTATAGTTTGGTTTTTGACTTTTTATGTTTGGAAACATTTACCTTAAAAAAAAAAAAAAAGAAAACGAAAAAGCAAAAAACTTGTAAGGGTTATGTAAATGACTCGAAGTGAGGCTGTTATTCTGAACTCTGAACAAGTGACTTACCTTGCCCACAGTTCCAGAACTGGCTAAAAGACCTATGCTTTGCTCTGCCCCAGAGGATCCTGCAGCCCATTCCCGGCTTGATTCTGTTTCTCGTGACAGAACAGTAGAGCTGGACATGTATAGTGTTTGAAGGTGTAGCTTTTACTTAATGTCTTTGTTTTGCAGTGAAATAATAGACTTGACTACTGAATTCTAGGCCTGTAAATGCTTCCATCTTTTAATAGCATTTAATCCTTTGTCTGCAAAGTAAATGGCGACTTAAATATACTATATGGAGTTAGATATCTCTTCCAACACCAGCACACATCTCTAGCTTATCTCAGAAAGTGGACTGTATTTGTCTTTTCAGCTGGGACTAACGCTAGTGACCTTCATGGTGAATAGTGTTTCTAGAAAGCCTCTCCTGGACACTAAATACAAGAGATAAAGAAGTTGCAAAGGAATGAAAACTTTATGGCAGTTTTATAACCACAGCTCCTCATGATAAAGCCTTAAGATTTTGTCAAGTGTTGTTCAGAATATTATCTCTCTTTCGGCAATTAGGCAAAGAGTCATGGCAGGGTTGATTTGGGCAAGTCTAGTCACAGCAGTACAGCTGTTAGCTGACATGAGACCTTTGTGAAGGCATCCACTGTATAAAAAGGGGGGGAGGGGAGGTTGGCTAGGAAGATAATTCAAAGGGCTGTAAAGATGAGGCTCACCAGAGGGAAGTAGTGTGATAGCTCTGGGTTTCTGAGAATGTATTTTACCTCCTCAGTCCACGCGCCGTAATTTTTCCTGGCTGAAGTAGGATTCCTTCCTTGAATGGCCACTTTGACCAACCGTATTCCAGGAATCCATAGCTGTTTGTTCCATTTCTGCTGCTGGTTTTGTAATGCTTATTCCATTGCCAAGAGATTACTTGCACGTGTCTATTGTGATGGAACATAGGTAGCCTCTTAAAGAGCGGCAAAAAGTAAAAATCAGAGTTTCAACTCAAATCTGCACTCAAATAAGCCTCCAGTGTATGCACAGGCTTAGGTTAGACAGCCATGATGCGTAAATGGAGCTGATGTAGGTATCACCAGAATAGTTGAGAGTGGGTGACCCTCACTTACTGCTAGACACGTCCAGTTTCTGTATTCTGGATCCATCGTTGCTAAGGCTGCACCTTTCTTCCTAAACTTCAGCTATCGCAGAGGATTTCCTTCATCCTCACATAATCTTTCATCCCCACAAAATCTTTCATCCCCACGCTTTCATCAGCTTGAGGTAAAGTAGCTGCAAGGGTTGCACCTAGAGCTGTTCTCTCAATAGGGTTACTCATGAGCACACTCCTTTGCTCCTCCTCCATCTCTGCTATGTCTGCTTAAATTTCCACAGGCGTAACTGTACACATTGCTTAGTCTTTAATGTCCTGTAGCTCCGACCATCTAACCTAGGAGACCACACTAGCTAGCAAGAACACCTTATCCTCAGCATAGCTTCCTTGATCCAGGTCAAAACTCCTCCTGCCCTCCCTCAGCAGGCTGTAGCCTTTGAGGCTCACTCCCTCTGCTGGTGCACCCGAGCTTCAGTTTGGCAATCTCAGGGAGTGAAGCAAAGGTTGTTAATTTGGTTGCGGCTTTTGGTTAAACTCTTCCTCCAGTTTGAAGCAGTATGTCACTCTATAATAACTCTGTAAATAATGCTGAGCTGTTCAGATCCTGGTAGAGGTGCTTCAAGAGCTTTTCCAATCCAAATGTGCTGTGTTGACATCTGTGTTGTCATTAGTCCAATTGCAAAAAAAAGAAAAGTAAAATCTATCCCTTCAGACTTGATTTGTAAGCCCAGACACAAAACTACTAGTTTAAAAAGCAAGCCTACTTAGGCTAATACTCATCTGTGCTGCTGAAGCAGTTAAGAGAACAGCAGCAACATGACTGCAAGAGCAGTGTCAGGATTGGCACGCACAATTCAGCCACATGGGGAGCCAAAGAGCATCTCAGGACTTCCCAGATCATAGGCAGTTCTGCATCCTCCTTAATCTAGAGTGCTGCCTTTCTCTGAAAGCACCTGAACACACACGTACTTCATCTCAACTTCAGTGGGACTACTCCTTTGCTTAAAAAGTTAACCATATGCTTTGCTGAGTCAGGGCTCCAGTGAGTTTAGGGCACCAAGTAGACTTGTACTTCACCCACTGCTTTAGTTCTGGGCCTTAGATCTCATGAAAAAATTCAGCTGTTCCCTTTCTAAATACTTTCAGATCACTCAAACCTGCTTCACTGTCAGTGGGGGGATTTGTTGTTCTTCGTAGTTCTTTTTTTGTTTTATTTTGTTCTTAGAAAAAGTTTTAGTTGTGCCCATATTTTAAAAAAGTTCTGAAGTCCTAGGACAGCATACATCAGTACCTAGAGTTTGCAGTCTGTCTTTTCAGGGCTTTGGCCAATGTATTTTTAAATCTACTATACTCAGTAGGAATTGAATGGATATCTGTAAGCTGTATCATGCACTTGCTGCATATACAGTCACCTCCCTTGAACTTCAGGGAAACTGCATGCGTTTAGCTGAAAGCAGATTGGCTGTATTGCTTGCACATAAATGCACCTGCATATTGAAATCCCACTCAAAACACCTGATTTCAAGTTCTCGAGAAAGTAGTTTCATTTCTGTAAGCCTGACACTACTTAACAAAATTTTAACGCTTTAACAAAATGCTTTAGGAATAGGAAAATGGTTTAGACATTGTAAGAAGGCTTTACCATCCTTACACAATCATCAACACATATTCAGGCAGTATTATTTAAAACATTTATTAGTCTTTCATATTACACTAGTCTGGAAGACATTTTTAACCTCTATGAATAAGATGAGCATTTAGCTCAGCTCAAGCCCTAGTCCAGCAAAGCACGGTTCAAAACCAAGCACGAGGTTGTTTGAAGTGATCCAAGTGCTTTGCTGGATCATGGCCTTATTCCACAATTCCCACATGTCCTGTTCACTCAAACTTATCAAGGCTTTCAGAACTTGTCCTCATGCATTCTACTGACAGAATCTCCCCTGTCAACTTAAAAACAGGTAGGATATGTAAGAAAGATTTCTTACACTGTCTTGCACCTCCCTTCTACCCACTCAGGTTTTAGAGTTATTCCCGTTCACCAAAAAAATGTTCCAGTTATATATGCTGGATTTCAATTTCCGTAAAGTACTTTTTTCCATCTTTTTCACTCATTGTACTTAGCCAGTTTTAGCCTAGGTATGATGTTCATTGACTGCAGTTCTTGGAATAAGAGTTTACAGGCATAAGGTATGCGCAGAGAAGACACATGACATGATGACTTGCAGTAGTGGCACCTAGGGAAACAAACAAAAAGAAGGTCAGAGTTGGTGTATAAATGAAGCTCTGCAGAAAAAAAACAGTTGCCATTATCCACTGGTTTCTTTGTCCACCTGCATTTAAACACTGGGCTCAGTCCTAGAAAGAGCCAAGTGTTTGAGACACATTTTAGCGCTTAAGTCAGTCATAACTAAGCCCTTGAATAATCTGACTGAAGTCAACAGGAGCTTAATGCTAAACCTGCACTTTTCTTGGAGGAGAATCACAATGCTCAGTAGCTATCAGGACTGACTTCTACTTCTTCACTATTCGCATAACTGCCAACACAAATTCAGCATTGCGTAATGAGAGAAAGGGAGTGAACAAAGCTAAGTATTTCTGAAAACATGGTTAATGGTCTAGTTTCTGTCTTACATATATTTCACAAAAAAGAGGCAGGAAGAAAGAAGGTTCACACTTAGGTCTTTTCCTTATACACAATTTCACTCTATAATGTCTCAGATCAGTTCATATTCCAGAAAAGAGGCATCTGTCCTCTTACATCTCTTTGTGTGAGCAGCCAAAGCTTTAGTCAAAACAGGAAACCAGTAAAACTCCTTTAACACGTATTCTTTGTGCTCTTTACTCAAATAATGGTCTTAAAATTCTGGGGGAAAGGGATTTTTTGTCATATAGATATAACCTTGACCATATAAGGGATATATAGGCTGGTCACTCAGCCATCTTTCCAGTATCGGGACTCAAATTCAGTGGTGGTAGCAACTGTTTAAATTATTTAATTTCATAGTCTGTGTATACACAAAGTAAATTAAAAATGTTTCTTATAAATATCAGTTTCCAACCTCCCTATTTCCTCATTCTCCTGTATATGTCATCTTTTGGTTTTAGAGAGTTGAAAAAGCCAGGCTTTTGGGAACACAGAGTGACTCAGCACTTCCTAATGGTCTAACAAAGCTCTTTTTTTTTTTTGCTTCTGTGTTTTAAATTTGTATTTCTGGCACAAAGTCATAACAGTCTGAAGATCCAATTAAGGAAGAATTTGCAAAATTCCTACATGATTCTGTGGTATGGAATGAGGTTGAGAGCCAACATCTACAATAAAGCCGATGCTTAGTTGCTTGTTTCTGTTACCAGTGAACTTGACCTAGAGCACATGGAAGTCAATGGGGACAGGTCCAATAAAGTTGCTTAGTGTTAATAAGGTTCTTGGTTATGAGAGTTGGCATTAGTCTTCCAGTTATTTTTTCAGACTCTGCTACTTCTCTTTTACAGACATACTTAAAGAGCATGTCAAAGTGCTGGTTATTTTCCAAGAAAACTGTGGTTGCCTTGACCGCCACATGGTCCATACCTGGGGTATTTATTTATTTTATTTTTTAAAACCAAGAAAGCTTTCAACCAATGGTACAGAAGCCTTAATTACATTTCTACAGTTCGTGATGAGGAATGAAGCGTCACTTATTCCCAGTAATTGCTTTGGCTTTGTCTAAATCTGATTATAGGCAGTAAGAAGGTAATAGACTGAACTAGGCGTTTCCCTGGAACAGGCTTCTCCTGTAGACACTGTAACATAGGGAAATGTTACAGCTAGCGTGCCTTTAAAACAGAATAGGCCTCAATTGCAGATTTAGAACTACTCCCCTAGTCCAAATTTATAGGGATAGGTACATTTTTATGGTGGGAGGAAGTGACCTAAACAGAAGCCATTTTCCAATGATAACATACCAAGCAATTGCTCTCAACAAAAGAAGCCTTGCAAGCCCTAGAAGCCTGATGAGGCACAACTTTTCTGCTATGAGTAGGTCTGGCATCTGATTACAGCTACTAGGGACTGAGGAGCAGAGATCACTCACTACACCCAGGCTCAAAGCTACACTGTTCTGGGCCTGCTTTGTACTTGGATGGGGATCACCCAGAAAGGTTAAGGTGCAGTAAAACACAAAGCTCTGTCAAACAGAGAACACAGAAAGTACTTGAAAGACCATTTGGTACTAGAATTGATACTAAACTCGACAGGAAAACACAACTGTGCCAAGGCTGAATCTGGACCAGAAACAAAATTTTTCTTCATGCATATTTTGAAAGGCTCAGACTTAGGGATTGGAAAAACTTCTCATCATCAAAAAAGGACCAGATTCTGCTCGTTGCATTCAGTGGAGTCCTGTTCCTCAGCATCTGTATAATGGGCAAACTTGGAAAATTTGCATAAAACTGGTATGTCACAGTAAGTTTCTACTGTATTTTTTATGGGGACAAATTCTGTCACTGCCACAACAGTTCCCTTCCCCTGCAAAAGTACCAGTTCAGGCCTCAACACTGATCTGCTGCTACTATCTTGCAGAAAAACATACCCAGTGGCTAGTCCTTGGGAGGAAGGGCTTGTCTTCCTTAAGACAAGTGCCCTTAATGCTAACCACCAAACAATATGTTTCTAAAAGGTTTCTTGCAATGATGTCTTCATTAATGCCAGAATCACTGAAAAGGCCCGTTTGGAAGTTTCTCTTAATGACTTGGTCTCTACTGTGATGCTCATTACAGGGCCACTTGCTTCAGCTACTGGTAGACCCAGCGCATCATTTAGCAGAAACTACCTCTTACTGATTACTCTCACACATCAGACAGCTTTTCACAGAGTCAGATTGCAAGAATGTCTGGCTCTGTCTGAGAGTGTAGTTTCTTTCACAGTTATTTAAAAAGAGTTACTAAACTTTGTTACACACTTCAAAATATGAAATATATTAACACCTTAAAAATAAAACGTAATACTATTTCTAAACTTCAAATTCCTAATTTTCTTCAAGGTGCCCTCACTTCCTGTGGTCTCTGAAAATCTTCAAGGACTGCTCTGAAAGCCAAGGCCTTATAAAAAAAATAATACTTGAGCTACATCTGCATGTGAGGTTTTTTTAAGGCAGTGCTTTACACAGTTAGAAGTGGTTGGTTGGTTGACTTATGGCATGCCCTTCCTTTCAGACAACTTCCTTCAACTGTTATTTGCATTGCAGTAGTTATAAGAGACCCGGATCAGAGAAACGCCTCACTTGTTACACACAGTGTACAGACACTCAAGAAAAACGGGACACTCGGAAATACCGCACAAAAGCCAGTAGGACAATGCCCAGCTAAAAATCACCAACCACAATAGGATGCACAGAGCACACTTGTCTCTTCTCTGGATTTCACATGTGTTTACCTACCTCTGTCTGAGCTTCTGCTCCACAAGGAGCAGAACTGCTGCTGCTGTTAGCAGACAAACGTGGTGCTTGGTTTCTGGCCAGAAGCCACACACTTCAGAAGAAAGGTCTGACCAAGGGCAGAAACAGTAGCTGTCACTTTTACACATCTACAAATTGAGAACACCCCTTACTTTCCTACGTCATTATATCATGGGGGAAAAAAAAAAAAAACCACTCTCAATCACTGAAGTGAATAAAGTCCAATTTCCTGCCTCTCCCAATAGATTGATATTGATATCCAAGACACGGTAAGTTCTTTTGAGGTATTTAGAAATTAATCATTCTCCTCCTCCTTCCAACTCCTCATCCTCACCTAACATAAATATTAGAGTAACTCGTAACTTGAACTCCCACCATTTATTTTTTCCTTCCCTTAGTCATGAGACTCCAAGTCACCTGTTTTCACAAAGCTTGCAAGATCGTTGTATCTCCTTAATTCCTATTGGTCTCGCAAGTCTGTTTTTCTGCCTAGCTAAAACAAAACCAAGCTAAAGCAAAACATTTCCCTCACCTCTAAAGAACACAAAAAGAAGTTTCCCTATCTTCTAATAATAGTGGTGTATTTCCAGCATGCTACAGGGCGACTTTAAATGTAGCATCTCAAAATTACTGTAGAGAAAAGATGGTTAGAGCAAAACCCATAGTGTTAGACATGGTGAGCTCCACATAGTTTTGCCATCCAGTTTTATGCTTCCCCTACATGGAAAACCAGTTTGTTTGCAGGAGATAAACTCAGTAGTGGTTTAGGATCCACAGTAAGACGGCAAGACCATTAGCTAGTCTGGAGATAAGTTTCTTAGGGACAAGGCAGTTGGCTCCTTGTTTTACAAGACTACAAAGCAAAAGGCATTTGGGAGGGGCACAGTCAAAGAAAGCCGTTATGCATGTGATTATGAACTCCATAGCTAAAGAATAAGAAAGCGGGAGTTGTTGCTTTCTTCTCCATTCTTCTGTGCCCACTCTTTCTCTTCAGCCTTGTGAGGTTCGACATGTGATTGTACCAGAAGATCTGTGACTAGCCTAGCTAGTAATCTCATTTTTGAAGTCAGAAAAGTCAAGCATATTGACACAGCTATTTTTCCCTTTTCAAAAAACAGATGATATACAGGATTGGGCATTTGCTAATCCCCTGCAAGGGTGGGAAGGAAGGCACCAGACAGAGCAAAGGTAACCTTTCCCACAAGCACAGCTGGCTGTGGAAGACAATACCTGTGCTCCCTCAACAGGAGAGACCCCTGGCCCATTGCCTACACGTTCACTTTAGTCCTAACTTCAGTCAGACCATAACAAAGAACCATTACCTGTCACCAATGTTCCAAATACCAATTTTGAACATTGACACTGGTTTTGATTACAGTGCACGGGACTGTTAATCGGTGTCTGTGAGCACTTTAAAACTGAGAAGCACTATAACCAAGGGCAAGCTTCTGTTACAAAGAGGCACGTTTACTGGGTACCACTTTGCTTTATGCACCTGAGGTCAAGGGGTTTTTTGAAAATATGAAACATGTCACATGCACAGAGTGAGGAGAGGACACCATGATTTACAAAAAGCATTACAGTTAGACAACTTACCAGCCCGAGTAGCCCAGCAAGCCACACTGTCCACAAACATCCACTTCAAAGGCATCACTTGAAATCATCAGTCTCTCCAATAAAAGCATGCTGGCTCCATAGCCTATCAAACAATCTCGTTCCATCTCTCCAAGACGTAAACCACCATCACGGGATCGACCTTCAGTGGGTTGCCTTTGAAATAAATATTTGAAAAAAATGTTTTAAGTATTCCAGAAAATACATTCTACAACTCTAGGAATGCTTGTCTTCAAACTGTAGGGAGACAGTACGGGATCAATGGACAACAGCATTCCACAAACCAGAGTTGCTGATCTTGCAAATGTGTTATTCAAGTTGAAGCAATTCATCTCTGCTCCTGCACTAGCCATATGACACAGTTCTGTGAGTGGCAACTGCAGTGTCAGGCTGCAACTCTTTACCTCACAGACTATAGCTGAATAAGTGAAAACAGGAAGAGACTGAACAGTATCCAAGACAGTCTGGACACCGATTTGGTACTCTTTTTTGATGAGACATTCATTATAGCTCATAGCTAACTAAATGAAACAATATTCAGCAGCTAACGAATGAATCATCAAGCTAATGTTTCAGCTGAACTATAGCTAAAACTAAATTCTTAAAACCATTTTTGATCTCGGAGAGAATACCAAAACAAAGCAGCAAACAATTAGTACAGACATTACTAACTCATTATTGAAATCCTGCCTTTTTTTTCTGTAAAGTAACATTTATCTAGGTTTTTTTTTTTCACGTCTGACAGTCAATAGACTATTTTTCATATTGTATAGGTTCCTGGTTTTCTAGTTCCTCAAGACAAATCAAACGCTTGTTTTTTTGTCTGGAAAGACTTCCTGTCCTCATGGTTCTAGAGGAAAGTTTTAACAAAGCAATGTAAGTATACGCTAAAGATTTTGAGGTAAAAAGGCAAGGTACAATATATTATTTAACATTATGACTGTATAAACAATTTTTTTTTGTTGGACACAGTCAAAACTTTTAACCTCTTATTTGTCATACTGCAATTTCATACAGTATCAGTTCTACTCTCATGTACTAGCACAATGCTGTAGTACTTAGGCTGCAAATACTACAGTGAACTATGAAGCAAAAACAATCTTAAATTCCTGAAGCACTAATATATTGAATGCATTTTATTAATTATTTCCATATCAGTATCTTCCCTGAAACATGACAGCAAAGAGAGGGAATTAGAAAAATGTTTCTGGCAATCACAAGAGGCTTCACTACTCAGTGAAACCCCATGTTTATGTGCTGTTTCTGATACCTGCAGCAGTGTAATCTACTTAGAATATCCAATGACAGATCTGGCACATAACTTTTGGAGTATATTTTGTTTATATTATTTCCAACAACCAGATTTCTTAAGCATACTGAATATATGAAAAATAAGTTTTTGCCAACTTATTGCAACTCAGAGAAAAGGATTTGCAAAACCCTTCAACATCTAATAATCTTTTGCAATAAGTGTAAAAAAATACACCTACTTACCACACCAAAATATCTTCTGAAGGTGCAAGTTGTATTTCTTTCTAGGGGGAAGTAGTTTCCCTTACTCTGACCACACTGGAACCTTAAAACTAATCTGCTTGTAATTCAAATCATCCTTTTCATTCATATAACCTTCTATTTTTCCCACTGTTGGGAGAATGGATAGAAGTTGTTTACATCCTGATTAAACTCCCTAGGGTCCCCTCCCCAGATGATGGCACCATCGTTGTTTAGACACTGTTTTAAAGGACTATCCCTGTGGTGAATGCAGTTTCACTTCTGAAGTCCCAAGAGGCAGATTTTAAAAGCAGTTGGGGGCTCCAAAGATACAGGCATTTGCTGCAGTCCTAGAAGTGCCTGAGTTTCTTTTACCAACTGACTTCTATAATATTAGTTAATGCACAAGCCTACTGTCAAAAGTTTCACCAGATGCTCTTCCACAGGATAAAATGGCAAAATTGCTTTATAAATGTGAGCCCCAATAAAGTCTCAATCCAATTAAGGGAGGATAAAACCTCTTGAAAAATGATGGGGTCTCAACTCCAGCCCTGTAAGAGTTGATATGTCATGGGTCTTCCAACAGATACAGGATGAAGATTTCTAAGGCAGCTGAAATCCCATTAAAAAAAAAAAAAAACAGGCACAAAAAGCCCCCCATAACAAAAACCCCCAACTTGAGTCTTAAGCTCTTAACAGTTTCACTCCCACTGTCAAAATGACCTCATTAAAAAACCCAAAATAAACAAAATCCTCCCTCCCTAAAAAGTAGTTTTCTAAAGTACCAAAAATTTCAATATTGAGTTTGGGCCTTTGAAAAGAGTCTATCTTATGCTCCCTAAGTCCATCAGATTTTTCTTCTGGCTCACATGAGTTTGAAAATTCCTTACACCAAAGTTTGTTTACAATGTTAAACCAGTATTTATACAGCATTTGTGCTTCCCCTTTCCCGCTATACACATGTACACTGCAGCTGTTGCCGTGGGCAACTACTTCCATGCTTTATTCTAAATATAACATTCTGAAAACAAAGTAGACTCTCGAAAATAAGATTGGGAATATCATTAAAAAGAGGTATTTTTGCTATTAAAAAAAGGTAAGTTCTTAAAATTCTTAAATGCTAAATAAAACACAGTGATTCTTTAAATAAAAAAATAAGGCCTAGTGGTCTTCATACCATTTAACTGCTGCATTTAGAGAAAAACATAAAACAATTAACTTCAGCGTTTTTAAGCACATTAAGGATTTATTGGCACTAATTCTGCATTTTCTGGAAGAACAGTGGGTTCAGCTTTATGGCCCTGTCCCTTTCATTGACCAGTGGGGGGAAATAAGTCTATCCCCATGAATAAGAGCAGACCTTGTAGGTCTCAGCAGACCTCCCTTGTGCCTGTTATGGAAAACCAGTGGCTAACTCAAAATGGAGTCGTTGGCTGAAACACTGATCTCCCAAGAACTGGAGTATTACCTAGAAAAACACTGCCCAAAGGAGGAGGGTGTACCGTGCTCCCACAGCCCCAGAGTGCAGAGAGGAGCCCTGACCAGTGTCATCACATTACTCCCTTGCAGTATAATAGGAACTGGCATATCTGATAAGTTTAAAAGACACGCAGGTGGCAGCTCTGACAATGTCCATCAAAACAACTATGCATGCAGAAAGCTAATATTGATCTCTTGTAAGGAAAACTAAAAGCAGTTTATCTATTAAAAAGATTTAGCAGGACTGGGTATCTAGGCAACACCATATATAGAACTATGTTTTAAATTAATTGTCAACTACTCATGGCAAAATAAATTAAGTATTGCATTTCATTTAACAAATACCAATTCAGAGGGCAACATCCCAGTGGTTTTTGACTGTGTTGACAGAGTGCTGCTTTGCAATTCTACAAAGTCTTGTTTTAATCAGAACAATGTCTAGAACCAGTAACATTCAAGAAACTCAATTATTCTACCTTATTCCAGATGGAAATACAGCTTTGCTCTGTCAGTTAAGGTACATTTGATATATAACAAAATGCATTTCAAGACAATGACAGCCAAATTCCATGTTGGAAGCCGTTACAGGATTACTTTTAAAAGCAAAAAACAATGTTAGAGGCAATCTACTCTCCAGGAAGTGCAATGGATGATAAAACAATAGTGAGTATGAAAGCTGGCAAAGCAGACTCTCTCAGCAGAGGCAATGGCAATAACAAAAGTTTAATTAGTTGAGGAGAAAAAAGAACATTCCTAAAAGACTAGTCAAGAGGCAGCATAAATTGGACATCCACTAGCTTTCCTGAAAGTCAAATAAAGAGTCCTTGCTACATAGTATGATGCTACTGGCTGGAACAAAGAACTCAAAGAAAGCAAGGGCTGGGGGAAATCACACCACCTTTGCATGTAAACATTACCTTGACTTGGGATTTAGGTTTCATTTAAATTCAGTATCTCTAAACCTCTGAGAAGTTGGGGATACAATACAAAAGCAGATCAAGGGATTTGGGTAAGCTAGGAGCTCCAGTAAACCAACTGCGTGCACCTGCCCAAACCACAACAGCACCATTAGCTGAGACAGCGAGTTTTCATTTTCATGTGAAGCACCAATACCATGACTAACACATTGAAGAACAGAAAATGGGACAAACAGCCCGTTATTTGGGAATATCACTTATGTTCATATAGGCAAGCAGCTGTGGTAGGAAATAATGGTTGCGCTACACTTGCTCTTCTGTTGTTGGCCGAAAAGTTCAGCCAAGAATTACAAAAACTTTTCATGATTTGTCTCCCAGTTCAACCACTGGTATTTCCTTCCATGGAAAGTGTGAGACAACTTCAGTTTGTCCTAGAGACAGCATGAGGTTGAAAAGCCAAAAGGTATAGGAAATAGGCAATGAAAAGCAAAAGAGAAAGATACCTCTGTATCAGATACAGCAGAAACCTGCCCCTCCATTCTCCAATAGCACATCAACAGGTAGAAGCTGCATCTATTAAAGAAGACAGACTTGCTAACTTGTTGTGCAGTCAGGCAGGACAAGAGGAGTGGATGAGCACATGATAAGAGGCATAAAAATAAATTAAGAATTAAAGAATATGAATCATGTTTGTTATAGGGAAGAATAAGGGCAGGATAGACATGACTTTGTGCTTACATCTCAAAAACAGTACAAAAGGGAGAGGTCAAAAAGAAGAGTACCACCATGCAGCAGGTGAGGTATAAACGGGGTACATGATAGTCCAGAAAGACTGGCAAAGGACATTTGGAATAATCTTTGCTAGAATATTCAAGACTAGCTGGCAATTCACTTTCTGGCAAGATTTAGCAAATAATCATACTGTGATGGAGAGAGGTGAACTAAATGATCCCCTCGAAGTCTCCTCAAAGCAAAGCCTGTGCCACTACACTGTTTCTTGTGAGCCAGGAATATCAGCAATTTAGAACAGGAGTGTGAGCGGCCATAGAGCTTGGATTTAAGGAGAACAGGTAAGTAACATCACCGAAAGCAGGATGCTTCAAATTCTCTAAAGGTCCAAATAATATAAGCCCACCTCCAGGGTCTTATATTACCTATTACCCAGAGTACATCTGCGTGACTTCAAAATTTGACACCAGAAGACATCAACATGGTAATCAACCTTTTTGTTGGAGAGAAAACCAAGTTCAGGCTTAGTGCAACAATCATGACTCCAAAGGAACTGAGGACACATGTCTTTAACTGGGCAAATAAAAATGGAGATTTACTGTTGGCACCTCTGTAACTTTTGCAATTTAGTAGTGTGAAAGCGCTATTCTCCTGCATGGTACTGAGTGATAATGGTGGACCAGCACATACAACCCTAAATTCAGTTTTAGAGTTGAATGTAAGAGTCTGCAGGCAAAGTGCAGTATACCAGGGATGCACATTATTCTAACGCTCGTTTGCACTACACCAGGGCCAATGCATTTGCTTTGCCTTGACAGGTGAAGACATGGGCTGTGTCAATATTAACATGCTGAATACCAAAGGACGCTGAAATATTAAAAGAAATTTCTTCCTTCTACTAAGACCTAATTTCGCAAAAGTACAAATGTTAAAGAAAAAAAAATCATCCTGAAATACCTACTATATGAACAATCTGCCAGGAAAGGGCCACAGTGTGCACTGTGAATCAGCACATGGTATTTTTACCAACTGCTAACAGAAGTCTGAGAAGCAAACTCAGTTTTGGACCACACAGAGCACAGCTGGACATTCAGAACAACTTCCTGACACAGTCTACTGTGAGAGCTTTTAGTCTATAACAGTGTATTAATAGGTAATAGCATTTTGTGTCAAGTATCGAAAGGTAAACAAACTTTGTTTTATACCCATCAGTCCACTGGGCACGCTTCTGAATGTATACAAGAATTTTGCCTGTAAACAATACCTGGTGAGCACTGCTCTGGGTCCTCGAGCTCTTGCATGCATTTTATCCAACACCATGTGCTTTAATTTCTGGTAATACACAGGACCAAAATAGATATATGCTTCCAAAGGTTCCCTAAAGGAATAAAAAAAAGAACCAAAACAAAACCAACATTCACAGTTAGCTTACTCACCTTAAGACAGACAAGTGTCATGTACAGGAGGAATTTGAAACAATTTGGGAATCATGAGTCCTAGAGAAATGTGTCCTAGAGAAATTGTCAGGGCAAACAGTGTGAAAACCCCACAGGGAACCCTTCTCAACACAAGAGTAGTACACTTCCAGCACCACATACTGCTGTATCCAGCCTAGTGAGGAACAAGCTCTTGCACCCTGGCCATACGCTGCGCAGACATGCTGCTATAGCTGCAGGCACCTGTTTCAGCTGTACCATGTTAAGTCCCTCTTCTGTCTGTGCAGGAGTGTTTCAATAGTGTCATCAGTAACCGATAAAGACTGTGAATGTGTCAGACCCTGAAAAGTGACTTAAGATATTTCTATTTACATTCCTTCACTTTACATCATTCACACACAAAACAACGGTAAGCATATATGTAAACAAATACATGCAGCATAAATGCTCAAAACATCATTTTTATAGGAGCACTTGAAGGAAATTGCATTTGCAAGAATACCTTAGCACTAGCACACTATGAGCTTGACAGTCTTCCCATCCACCAGTTCCCCCTGCGCAGCACTATGAAGCACAACCCAAGACCCAGACGGGCGAAAGCCCGCCCTGAGTGCCTGTGCACCAGGGCAGCTGCCCCTGCAGCACTGCTCAGCAGCTGTATCCACAGGACAAAAAAATCTCTGCCCTGGCTGGCACTGGGGGCTCAGACGAGCTGGGTAAAAGGGCTCTTGAGAACCATGTTTAGGCGCTTGCATCAGCTTGGGAACATCTGTAAGCAGTACGGAGGGTGTTACTCCATTCTGCGAGCTGGAGTAATGGCTAAAGGTTTCTGTGTTTAAACGCCCTCCCTCACTGTAAGAACAGCGTAAGCACCTAAAGATTGGAAAGCAACAGTTGAAAGCACTCAGTCATTTCCCAGCTACCACCTTCAGCACTAACAATGACCAGATTTAACACAGATAAGCAAACTCAGCACTGCCACTGATTTATTTTTAAAAAAATGTATGTGCAATGTAAAAACAAGCAGGAGACAACAGTATTGCACCTCCCATTCAGAGTCATTACTGACATGATGCAGTGTTATTCCAAAAACCTGCCTACTGAAAAAAATAATAAAACTTCACTAGACATTTGGAATTTGCAACTTCCACATTGTTATGAAATCTGCCTTCAAATTTCGTAACGAATAGATGAAGCGTATGAAATTTGCTTGGAAGAATATCAGTACCCTAAAGCGAAGTCTCCAAATAGTGTACTACAAAGGTGAAGTTTGGGGACGGGATTTTTAGAGCTAGATGATTTTATTCTCCCTAGGAAACAAGGTTAGTCAGATTTGTTAAAAGGTACCATGATGTATCAATAGAAAGTGTTTCAAACACCAGGATACTTGATACACAATTTATGGAATATGGACTGGGTAAGGAAAACAAAATCACCTTCCTGAAACAGAGAGAGAAACAACATATGGAATAAGTTGGTAGGAAAAGCAATTAAAATAAAAAGTATTAAAAAAACCCAACAAACCAACTTACAAAAGAGACCTAAACTTGTTCCTTGAGAAGAAGGGGACTGGGAGGATAATAAAAATAGCAGGAAGGTAGGATTAAGATACATTCTGGAAGGGCAGGCATGTGAGGCCATATGGCCTTTTCCTGTTCCTAAACTATCTTACGTTCTTTGAACTCTGTGTCTGAGAAGCCAGTCCGATCAACACAGCAGGAATTTTGCAGATTAGAGTGTTATGCCAGACTGAATCATTGTGTAATCGAAAGAAGAAAAAGAAAAGAAAAAAGAGCACACACAAAGTATTCCCAAGAAACAGACACCTGCCTCCAAATCCATGTTTTACAGTACTATTAAAGGCAACATGAAAATGCTTATCTGATTCCAAGCATATATAAGATTTGCTGCCAACAGAAAATTGAAATTTCTTACAATCTCTCAGAAAGAAAACCTTGATTTTACCTTTTTTGTCATGCAGTAGAAGTTGGGAGATTTTCATATGTACTACAAGGGCCATTCACATTGCACCCATGCAAATGCTAGTAATTCTTAAAACATGGAACCACAAAATACTTGTAAGGAAAAAAAAACAACAAAAACCCAACAATGTAGTGTACCATTCTTCAGCCCCTTCCCTCCATCTCACAGAGCCGTTTGCAAATAAGAGCAAGTTCCTGAGCTCTGAAACATGAGAAGATTTTTCAGATGTGTCTCAACAGGATTTCCTCACTCCCCTGAAAAATCTAAATCTATACAGCAGATTCTTACCCAGTGATACCAGATGTTACGTAGTCCTTCCCTAGGTAGTTATAACCATGGCGTATAAGATCTTCACACACATCCTTAACTTTACTGCCTCCAAAAGCTGTTCCATAGTGAAATCTGCCATCGAGGACTCCAGCCTTTCCAGCCAGGAGTTCAATTAACTTTCCTACCTGTGCAAAGAAATGCAGAGTTAACAGCCTGCTCACTCGTACAGCCACATTGCTGGATTGGTCACAGCATAAGTTAGCCAGGCAGCCTGGGTTATTGCATGCAATGGGAGGAGTAGAAGGCGGCCAAGAACAGGGAGTACTCTGTGAGAAGGGGGAAAACTGGACTCATCGCAGGGTCTGGGAACACCTTTAAGGTGCAGTCGGGCAGCTCCATTTTTTCCAGTTGTCTGGAAAATGAGCAGGACCCAGTGTGGCCTTCTGCTCTAGGAAACAGTCTCACAGATTGACACGCTACAGTGCAGTAGGGAGAACAGAAGGGAAGAAGCTAACAAAGAAAAAAAGATCAGAGGCTGTACGAAGTAATCAGTGGAGGTCTCATATAAAGGCCAGGCTGTGAGGTATTTAGTGTGACCCCACAGCACAGGTCCAAGACTTGCATCAGTTTCAGGGAGGAGTGTGTAATGTAAGAAATTATATAGGTCTAGAACTATGATTGAAACTCCTCTCCAACCTTCGCCTCACAGTCTGCCCCAGCCGGCTTAGCGGGTGTCATGGTTTGGGCCGGAATGGCCACTGAGATGAATGACAAATGCTCTCCCTCACCTCTCTCTCCAAGGAGAGGAGGGAGAGACAGAAAGAGACTTACGAGTTTAGAAGAAAACTGAACTACTGTAATGAGAATATTAATAAAATAATAAAAAGGAAAGAATGGCATAGGCAATAGGGAAGGAAGAGGGGGATCACGAAATGTTCAAATAGAAAGGGTGCAAGTGAGGTATTCAGTTGCCTTTCTATTAGCTTGATACAGAACAGAATGAGAACGATGCACAAACAGCCCACAACCTTACTCCTTTTACACTAGGATGTTTCAAAACATGCAAAACAGAGGGCTGAATACTTATAGGACAGAAGTGTGTGGCGTGATGACTGGAGAATATTCTCAGGGAAACCATGTGTCGTGGTTTGGGCCAAATTGGCCTAATCCGGTGGAACGACAGATGCTCTCTCTCTCCTGCTCCGCTCGGGAGGCAAGAGAGAGAGAGAAAAAGAGACTTAAGAGTTTAGAAGGATCTAAACTACTTTAATGAAATATTGATAATAAAATAATAAAAAGAAAAATAATGAAATATATACAAAACCGTATCAAGCTCCC
>VFFE01008996.1:577978-665690 GCA_008921705.1 Burhinus oedicnemus
ACCATGTTTCAAACTTTTTGTTTGTTTGTTTCTTCAGGCTAATCTACTTCACTTTCCCTATCCGGGGACACTGTCTCTTTAATCGTAACATAACTACTAACCGTCATACGCGATGGGAAGCCATGAGGGTTCATTATGATATCTGGACAGATTCCTGTATCGCAAAATGGCATGTCTTCCTGAGGAACAATCAGTCCGCACACCCCTGCAGAAGAGAAAACATTTCAATTCACAAACAGCAAACCACCAGCAGGGCTGACGCTCATCACCAGATTTTCTTTAGTGTTTTCCTCCTCCTCTCTTTCTCATGGATCACTTTTTACCCAGATTCATTACCATGACCAGTGCTCACAACCTGCAGGCTAGAAGAGAGCCCTTGTGACAGGACTGGCAAAATTAGCATACCCTTACATAATGCTCCCAGTGATTTGTGAGTTAGCAAATTAGGGAAGAAAGCTTTGGATACAGTTTTCAGAGGCAACTAGAAACTTCTGACCAGACTGGAACATTTCAAGGGAGACCTAGTTTTTAAAGCTGATGCTATGATTTCCTGCAAAAAAATGAAGAAATTGGACCACTTACAGTATCTCTTTGGACATACAAAACTATTATTGATTTGAAATTTGTTTATCATATGCATCTTTGCTAAATACTGTGAATAAAAACAAATCAAGTCAGGACTTTGACAGGGACTGCGAGGAGGTAAGTAGGGGAAAATAATTAAAAAAACCCAAAGACTTTTTCAGGTAGCATTCATTTGTTGAACAAAGACAGCTTTCGAGGAATTACAAAGTACAATCCACTCCCCAGACTGCTTATATTTTGTCAGTCCATGAACAAAAACTGTACCTTTAAAAGTTTTGGAAGCTTTTTTCAGTCTCCATCAGTATTGGATGTAAAACAAACAAAACCCCCCAACCTCTAAAACTATTTAGGAAAGATTAAACAGAAATGTGAAAACCCATTTAAAATTGTCTATCATACATCCTAAAATTTTCCTTCCAACCCTTACAACTATGTCTACAGTGAATTCTGCAGATCAAAATACTGCAGCTATAAATGACCAAGAGATCTAACATTCAAATTCAGGTGCTAAAATGCAGCTGCTTAAGCCCATACTCCTTTGAACCAAAGCTACTGTTTCAGTTGGACAATTTCTTCCAGAAGCCCTTAGAGCTGAAAAAGTCTGCAAGCTATTTGAGATCAGCCTGCTGCAACTGCCAGAGCACGCTTTGGGAACAAGTCCTGGAGTGGAGGGGGGTCCTGGAAGCCTGAGGGTGCTGGTTACATCCCTAAAAAGGCATCCCCCGACCAGCCAGTTCACAGGGGGATATTGGCGTCTGCTCAGGAGGGAGCTCCTCTTCCACTGTCCAAGAAAGACAGGGATAGGTGTGTGGGACAGTAGTTAATAGAATGAGAATGGTAAGCATGGGGGAAGGGAGCAAGGGAAGAAAAAAAAAAAAAAAGGATTGGAGTGTCTGGGGCAAGGGGGAGTTGTTGTATTTCATTTTTAAACCTACTGAAACTAATTTTCATTGTTCTATTATTATAAATCAATAACATCCTTCTACACCTCCCCGCCACGCAGCAATCATTTGCTGAAAATGAAAAAACCCAAACCCACTATCTCTTGTGTGCACAGCTTTTTTATTCTAAAATTGTATACATAAATACTTTATTATATATGTATTATGGCACGTACATTCTGCCTTATTTGCATTTACTTCCAAGAAAGCATTAGGTTGCATTTGGACCTCACAGCACCTGTAAGCCAAAAATTAAATCTTAGCTAACTTAAAATTACTTTAGGCTCTGAAAACCTTTTATATGCCAAGCTGGTTCCCATAGCAGACAGCCACTGTGTTGTTTGTTTTGTGTGAAAGTGAATGATAAAAGATCCATGAAATCGACACAGAAAGGCAGAACAGCAGAAAGAACTGAGGGCTCTCCATCATAGCGGCTTCTACCCTCCGCTGACTTGTATAACAATGGGACCTACACACCCAACTGCAGATCTAACACAGCTGTGCATTTCATTAGATGAAGAGCACTAGTGACACAAGTAAATAATTAACTTATTCTGGTCCGCTGACTGTGGTTATGAGACCAGTCATAGCTGACAGATTTTAATACAAGTTAACACAAAGACAGCATAATGAGCTTAGAAGTTAAAAACAAAATATTTAGACAGAATCCTGCAATGTGAAGCTCACTAGGCCATTTATAAAGTTTCTATTTTACAGAAGGGAAAAAAAAAGAAAAAAAAAGAAAGCTATAAAACCTGAATTCTGAGCTTCGTATTTTAAGAAGTCACTGAGTTTATAACTGACCTATAGCATGCCCATGTGTATTTAGAGAACAGGACAGAGAGAAGCTTCTTCCTCCCGTGTTTTATGCAAGTTCATTCTTTCTCACAAAAAAATGTTTAAAAAGCTAAAAGACACCTTTCCTATACAATGCTACTTCTAAAAGCAAGTAACTGCAATTTAAAAATGTAAACTTGATTTCATTTTGCAGTCACTTGCCTTCAGAAGCTCCTCAGAGACTACTGCTTGTAGGTCTGCAGTGTAAGCTCCTGAATTTGCTCCTCTCTTTCAGAGCCAGTCGCAGAGCCAGGGTTTGCAGCAGGGCAGTAAAAGGCAAGCCCAGCAGTTCTGCATTGCCAAGCGGCTGCAAAAAAGTGGTCAAGTGAATTAATCCATCTAAGTGCTATTATCACTTGCAACTCGTTAATAAAACAGTAAAGGAGAAAAGAAGAGGCTGGATTTAAGACAGCCTCAAGTTCCAAATGTTCCTCCAACAAGTATAAACTGAGTTTCACAACTGAGCTGCTCAACTACTCCCCATGCAATATTCATAAATGGGACACAGTCAAACTAGTAGGTAACTTTGCTCTGTGGCTCTTACTACAGGTTATTAAGATTTCCTAATTGTTACTAATTTAGACATCACATTAAAATTATTCCCCAGCATTCACACAGGACATACAAAATAATTTGGTTTTGTTCATTTCTCTTCCTCTCACAGTTTTTATATGCTGCATTTGAAATTTAGCAATACAATTTCAGACTAAATGCTACACTGCAATGGGCCTGAATCCGCTCTCGCCTATACACTCTGGAGTTCTCATTTAGGACCAGAATCAAACATTAATCACCAGAAAAGGCTGCAATTATTTTTCCAGACAAAACAAAAAACAAAATTATTTTTTTAATGTGTGGACTAACAAGAAGGTTATATGTTTGAGCAAGAAAGCATCCAGCAGCTTGCTACATCTCATTTCTTTTCAACTGAAAAACAAATTGAATTCTAGAAAAAAACCTTTGTATATCAATTTCATAATGTCAGTTTAGATGAAAAATTAGTCGAAGCTCCAACAAACTCTTTTAACATACCCCTCTCATAAAAAAAAAAAAAAAAAGTGGATTAACAAGCATGGCAGTTTACTGCAAGGATAACAGTTTAAGTTGGAATGAACTTAAATCAGACATCTACACTGGATTAACATGCAAGTATAAAACAGCCAAAGGCAGTGTTTTTCAATGCTATTGTATGCCAGCCAATAAATGACAGCCCTCTGACTATGCATGATGGCCCCCATCCTCACACACGCTATCTGCATCAATCCCCACAGCATCTCAACACCCCTGTACCTCCCCAAGGCCCTGACAGAGCACAAAGATCCCCTCACCCCTGTACTTCTGCCCTTTAAGAGTTTCTTTTTCTAATCAGGAGAAATCCAGGTTTCCAGAATTGCTATCTTTTATGTGGTTGCTTTTACAGTTTGCTGACAAACACGAACATACACAGACTTGTAAAACAGCAGTTCAGCAAAGAGGGGGAAGGGGGGCAGCAGGGAGGGGGCAGGGACAAAACACAACAGTATGGGAAAGTTTTTCACCAGCTACGATAAGATGCCTTCTGTGCACACCCATGCCAAATGAAGAAAAAAATAAATAAATCATCAAATAAGTCAAAACAACCTAATATAGAAAACTAATTACTACCAGCAGGAGGGACATTAGAGAGCAAAGGAGACTAAGTGAATAGAAGCAGCAGTAATACCAGTTTCTATCAGCAAGATAAAAAGAAGCGCATTACTAAATGTGCTTGTTTACTTATTCTAATGATATGGTGGTAAGAGCTAAAACTGACCTGAAAGGCATCTATTTTAGATTTACCAGATTTGCCAGAATTTGGATATACTCTTGAGAAGTAAGACTACGTCACATAATTACGAGGAGTTGTAGCTATAACACAGCACCATATACTATGGACAAGTGACAGATTTGCAAATACTAAGGTTAAACAAAAATGTACATCTGCTTCAAAACTCTTTAATCGCATACTGTGTTGGCTAACTAAGCATAAAACAAGTCCAGAAGAAAAAAAACTGCTGCATCACATAAGCTTTGTTCAATATTGAATCATTCACTGATCTATCATATCACTTGCTACATCCCATTTGACATAAGAGGTAAAGAACAGAATTAAAATTAACAGATAAATAATGCATAAGTAAACTTGATTAGTTTTCTTATTAAAAACATCACTCTAAATGAGAGGAGGTGCTAGAAGACAATACAGTTTGTACACTGCTTTCCCATGAGCTGCTGAATGGTCTGATGTGATAAATTTGCATAGTCTGAAGCACACAAAGAGCTGATTAATTGAAACCCTTACAATGCTTCTGGAAGCAGCTATTGTAAAACAATAACCATAGGAACTTTACAAAATACACATGGCTGAATGAGTCAAGAGCTTAATAAAATGTGTGTTCAGGATACACTATTTGGAAACAGAATTAGAGATTTTTATTCTGTGCCATAAAATGCTAAATCACCCTAATTTCAGAGGTTCAGTTGAGGATTTACTGAAGAGGTCAGAAGGTTACCTGTTTGCTGCTTAAGATAAAAATGCTGTAATTTTCTTCTTAAGACAGCAAGCTAAGCAGCATTTTTTTTAAAAATAAATAGAAAAAACGGTATGAGAAACTTTAATGGCATTCTGACATCTCATTTTCTCATATTCAACTTCCAAAGATAAAAATAAGGTAAGAAATTCCTACTTTTCCTGATGCCTAATAACTACTAATCATCCCACATTCTTGCAGTCGATAACAGCAAATTCTTTTTAATGCCACTTCAACCATTTAATTCCTACAAACCCACTGATGTTTTATTAGAGATAAAGTACTAAGTCTGACTTGTAACATGAGGGAATATGACACAAATAGCTATTTAAAACTACCATCTTACTTTACATGTTCTGCTTATATGTACTGTACAAGTGCCCATTAAAAGGAGAAAGATAAGTTGTTCTCAACTATGAAGTTAGGCAAGCAGAAGACAGATGCTCAAACTAGTAAAAATTTTAAAAATAAGCAATGTCAGACTTCGGTAGATAAGTAGTATTGTCATGAAGTTTATGTAGTTGACAATGCTGTGAACGGATTTTGTTTTGACACTAAAGAACATGGTTCATTTAGGAAAACAAAGACTATCTTTCATGAATTTAAACCCGCTTCCTTGTCTTTAGAGTTGTTTAAGTGCAGATACTTCAGAAAGGTTTAATCCTTTATCTTAGATCTTCAGCTATTAAAAAGCTTCTGTTTGCCAGTTCAAACAATCTCTTGCTTAAATACAGTTTTTCCACTCCTCAGGAATACTGTTCAGTACTGCTGCTTAGTTCTGTGATCTACAGGACCTTTGTTGGAGGTGTTAATCCTTTTTCACATGAGAGACTGAGAAATGTTCTTTCAGAGAAGTGATATATTGCTTTTTTTCACATCAAAGGAGCCCAACTTTTTCCTCATTGTGACTTGTAGCAAAGCAAGAGGAAATCTGGAAATATAATAATTTAGTTTGTATGGAACTCAGATGAAGCTTCTTTAGCTTGACAATCCTTTAGCCTTCTGTGCTTTGAAAAGTGACTTTGCTTGAAGAATGCAAGATTAAAAAACAAAATAATTAACCAAAAAAGTTTCTTTATCCTTCTGGAAAAAATAAGATACAATATAGTTAAAACAAAGCACTACAGCTCCAGATAAGTCCTTCCTGGTAGGTGTATGATTTTTTGTGAGACATTAGAAGCTTAAGGACTTACAGACTAAAGTGACAGTCCCACTCTCAAAGATCTTACTGCAACATCCAGTTTGAAGATGAACATTGAGATAGAGCAAAATATTTGCTGGTATAATTCCCAACACAACGTGAAGGCCTCATTTGTTTATTTTCTCCTCCTCATACACTTCTTTGTTGACAGGTCTTGACAGAAAGGCTAGCTTTTACAGGCAGTTTGGAAGAAGTGTACTTAAAACGTGGTCTTGAATGAAAAGAGGGTATGGTGGACAGGCCAGAAGTGGTGACCCTTGCCAATACAGTGTTGACATGGGAGAGGACACAAAGAAGGTAGCAAATACAGAGGCAGAGGCATAGATCTGTATTATTATAGAGGCCTACAAACTCTACCAACATATTTACTGAAAGGCTCTTCAGTAAGAAAATGCTAAAGCTGGTTTGTGAGATTTAATCTGTCATATCCCAGGCACTTTCCAATTCTGTTACTCCGCTTCTTTCTGGCCCAACGACAAAGTATAGCTTCGGAATACAAATCAATTTGGAATACAGGAAAAAGCCCATGAAAAAAAACCACGAGAAATGTGGTTTGTGCGATCTCTTATTTTACACATATTTAATTATTTTAAAACTACTACTACAATTCTGTGAAATCAAATCTCATCTTCATGCATTCCTTCTAGAAAATAAAAATACTTCACAGAAAAAGATTGACAATACAAAAAGGAGAGAGACATGCTTTCTCTCCTTCTCACTGCATCAAGGTACTTGTTAGTTTAAGCTCATCATAGGTTTAAATGGCCCTATGATGGGCTTAAAGCTAACATTCACAAATTAAACTTGAAGTGGTAATCACCTGCATTCAGACAAGGATGACAGAACAAATTCAGGGCAAATTAAAAATTCTCTCAATGGAAAATGTTAAACTGTTAATATTATGATTTCTGTTTCACAATTGTCTATATTCCTCTGTTATGACTGATCCTTCCCTGATTTGATGTCAGAGAAGGATGATACTAGCTGTATTTTTAAACAGCTAGCAAAGGAGATTTTCCCTTTCCTTTTCATGCTTTATCTCCAGTTCTATCATTGTCTGTAATCTAAGATTAATGTCAGTATCTGGTTCTTCACTGTATACTGAAGTTGCAAAACAGTAAACTCCACTGTTCTTGTCAGTATTTTTTTTCTTGGTATCTAACATGCGTATCTTCTCCACTAAGCACATTTCTCCATTCTCCCATTTATTGCAACATCTTTTCCCATAATGTACTACATGCTAGTGAACTGAGAGGTCTGCGACCAGGAAGGATATGTATCCTAGTAGAATATAATAATTTAGAATATGATCGCTCCCTCAATCACAAGAGATTACTACAAACTGATGTACTGGACACCTAACAAGCACATGTGTGCGAACTCTGTAACAACTGCTGCCACATTCCCACTCGTATCTCCAAAACCAAGCTGAAAGGGACATTTGCTATTCTGAATAGTTGATGGTTTTGGTTTATTATTACTATAGGTCCAAAGCACAGATACATAGGGGATCAGTCATTCTAACCTGATGCAATGCCAGGCATAATTATGGGCGCCCTCACAGTTCCCTATAGCTTTTAGGATGTTGGTTTTCATTACCATGGGATTTCCACAGGTATTTTACTTTGGAAAAAAAATATTACTAACCTTCTACGGCTTTTGGGATATTAAAGAAACTACCACCAGAGTTCAATACAGTGCATATAAATTGTTTCTGCATTTGACCATGAATACCGGGGTTTTATGAGTAGCAAAAATACCCGTGAGATGTCTGTCCTTCAAGACCTCTAAAATGAGCTTGCTCTAGACTGTGAGATACCTTATGTGCATTTAGTGGTATGGAAGGCCCTCTGCTCCCTAAAGCCATATTGCAGCCTGCCTGACACAATTCTGTTTCCTCCTGTCATTCTTCCACTTTTTCTTCTCTGATGGTTCTAGATTTGTGGAGCATCCTTTTTCTTGATTTTTGGAGAGGTATGAAAATCAATTCCATTTAAATCCTGTTCAACTGTTTCAACAGATGCACATCAATAGCCCAAGCTATAAAAATCTTACCTGCTTAAATTTTTCATACAAATGCTCCAAAATATTTTTCATGATTAACCAAGCAGCTTCTTTAATATAATTTGTAGGCTATTTTTTTTATTCTAGTAAGAAAATTTTCCTGCACAGTAGTGATCATATTGTTATCTAATAACTTGCAGCTAAAATGCTGCATGCCACTTATAAGGAGAAAGGACTAATTAGACGAAGCTCAAAATATATAGAAATCATAGAATCGTTTTGGTTGGAGAAGACCTTTAAGATCATCAAGTCCAATGGGCTTTGCTCTAAAAGTGGTCATAGGCTTAAAAAAGTACTGCATGTCTTCATCGTGTATGAGATTAAAAAATTATTTTTCAAAGAGACTCTACACAAAATATTCCTGAAGGATAATCTTCCTGGAGAGAAGGAAGGAATGGGGCAGCTGAACCATTCCAACTGCTCAACTCTTTCTGTGTGCCTCTGAACTAATGATCTGCCCTCTCACTTACTGAAACTATCCCATATGGCTGTAGTGCAAGAATGAGATTGAATTTTAAAAGGAAAGTCAAGAATGTACTGCTACTTCTTTACTTTTTTTAAGCTTTCAGTACGTACTGGTTTCCAAATCACTTGGGGACTCAGTGAGAATCACTTCCTATTTTTAGATCAAAAGCCATCTTGAAAATGCAATCAGGAAGAATGCTTCAATGCTTGTCAGAAGAGTTTCTATTTCTTAATGACAGCAGAAACAATGGAAAGATATATTTAGAATACAGTTTTGAGAAACAGTTTTATGTGTCTATGGAAAGTAAGGGTGATCTTGGAGAGAGCTGGATGTACTGAGAATGCCTGCATTGACTGTACTCCATAGAAAACACACACAAAGAACTTGAGGCAACATCTGGTAACAGCTGACATTATGATCAACTACTGCCTTCTGTACCCACTTCACCTCTTTTGATTGATAGGTTTGCTCTAGGTAGATTTAGATTTTTAGGACAAGAGGTAACAGTCACAAACTTGAACATAGGAAGTTCCATCTAAACATGAGGAGGAACTTTGAGGGTGGCAGAGCACTGGAACATGCTGCCCAGAGAGGTGGTGGAGTCTCCGACTCTGGAGACATTCAAAACCCGCCTGGACGCCGTCCTGTGCAACCTGCTCTAGGTGACCCTGCTCTGGCAGGGGGGTTGGACTACATGATCTCCGGAGGTCCCTTCCAACCCCGGTGATTCTGTGAGATGTCCTGATCACCAAACCTGCAGACTACAGAAATGAGGATTACTGTGGCTAGCCCTGCATCTCACGACAGGGATGCAGTCTCTCACTTCAGTTACACATGGCCACCTCATTGCTACTGATGCGCGTGTACTTCCATAGCCCCAGAAAGTCATAAATGACCCCAAGCTTCACTTCAGGCTACACACATGAGTAAAGAAGTAAATGGTAGCATGGAACATTACAAAAATGACTTCTTACTTGTGCCTGGGGTCCATCTGTATGCAACTGCTCTTCATACTTCTTCCAATCATGCAGGCACTGAATATGCTGGAGATGATTCTGTTTAAGCTTCATTTAAGAGAGCTCTAGAGGGGGATACTGCCTGTGTACTGGCGACATTTATTGCAGTTTTATCTCTTTTCAGTAGCTCAGATCTACATATGGATGTTGTGCAAGTACCAGCTCTCTGCCGACTGGGGCATATTTGCCCACAGAGTTCTCTGGTTCTGCTCCAGGAATACAGGATGTGAATCAGCACAGCAAGGTCAAACCCACCATGACCTTAAAGGTCTCTTCCAACCTAGGTGATTCTAGGATGCTGGGAGTAGAGTGGGACCGTGTCACAAAACTACTGAAAGGGAAGCTTTCAGGGGAGCTCCTCCTAACAAAAAGCACTCTCTTCCATGTGTCTTCTGACAAAGAGAACACTGCTCTCAAAAGGTCAGTTTGTGTGCAAGACGTCCCTTAGCTAGTACCATAATTTGATGTATTACTGCAAAGTTCATTGACTACAACTAGTTTTAAGAATTAGTGTTTCAAATCTAAACAGTGTCCTCTGTTATTTCCTCAGTTCCCTCCCTCTGCCCTCCACACAGACCTAGCGGATACTTGTGTTATCAGATGTAAGAGGCTGGTTCCAGTTCCTCAGAAATCAAAGCAAGGAAGTAAGGATTTTTTTTGGTCCAGTAGTTATTAAGACAGTATCACATTTGCACAGTAACAGGAAAGGAGTGTATGTGCTGCAATGGAAAGGATTTGGTAATATCAACCTCTCTGCCTCCCCACCACATCTGACAAGAGACTGAGCAATGTTCTCAAACCAAAATAAGACCTAAAAATGTAGCAAGATTACAATATTCGGGTAATAGGTTTAGCACAGCACATACAGTCATGCCGAAAGTATCAAAAATCTAGATTTTCCAAGTGTACAGATGAAAACACGTCAAAACCTGTCACACACTGAGGCCAATGGGATCAAAACATGCTTTTTAAGTCAGTTACAGTCAGACCATTTTCAGTCACTTCTTTTGTAACACCCCTCCCACACCTCCCAGCCCTTTGAGATTCAGAAAGGATGTTCTGAGTCACCTTTTTTTGCCATTAAGGTCAAAGGGAGTCCACTGCTTTTTTCAACAGATACAGAAAACAGGCTCCTGATTTTCATCTTATAACATTAACACTAGAGAACTACATCCTACCAAGCAGCTTCCTAGGAGGTACCCATTTTGAACTCTCAGTTTGAAGATCCAGAGATGCCCCAGATCATGTCCCAGGTCTATTTTTAAAAACACTTTCCCCTTCTTCTGGTGGTGCACTCCTAGTTGCATTCCTGATTTGCTTCCCTTTTACACCATAGCTCTGAGCTAACTATCTTTAGAGTGGTATGTCTGCACAGATGACTTGAAGACATCCATTCCATCTCTGGTCTCTTCTGTCCATTCAGAATAGGCCATTCCACTCTTTCCTCCAATCTCTCTCTTGATAACCCAATGACAAACCCATCACCTAAAACCACATTCACACTAGTTAAAAAAAATACAACAAACAACTCAAACCCCTGTTCTTGTTTAAAATGGGCAGCTAGTGTATTTTCCAGATTTGTAAGTTAACACAGAGTTGTGTTTGCCAGTTCCCCTCCTCAGTTCCAGAAACATCACTGCTAAATTAGGTGAACTTAACCAAAAAAAGGGAAATGGTCTTCTAGCGCTGCATTCATAAAAGATCTGAACCAATCAAGGGAAAAATGCATGATGATATTATATACGTATAATAGGCATACCCAACTTGCATTTATTTTTATTAAATGTGTGGCTTACCTTTCTGCCCATGACGACTGCTAAATTTATCTCCAATTTCTGGACGTCTAGTTTGCCTCAACAACATTTTGATCAAGAAGGCATCCTCTGCATTTGATGAAATCATTACTTTTTCAATGTAAGAATCAGTCGCACCTTTGTAGCTAGTACAAGAAGACAAAACATGAGTTTTACATCTATGAACCAAACCTAAGTCACAAACAAGTATCTGTGTATTTATAAGCTTCTAGCTAAACCATAGTCTTCATGGAATCATAGAATCATAGAATCGTTTAGGTTGGAAAAGACCTTTAAGATCATCTAGTCCAACCATTGACCCTACTCTACCAGGTCTGCCACTAAACCATGTCTCTAAGCACCACATCTACACGACTTTTAAACGCATCTAGGGATGGTGACTCAACCACCTCCCTGGGCAGCCTGTTCCAGTGTTTGATAACTCTTTCAGTGAAATTTTTTTTCCTAATGTCTAGCCTAAACCTCCCCTGGCGCAACTTGAACCCATTTCCTCTTGTCCTATCGCTAGTTACTTGGGAGAAGAGACCAGCTCCCATCTCACTACAACCTCCTTTCAGGTAGTTGTAGAGAGCAATAAGGTCTCCCCTCAGCCTTCTCTTCTCCAGACCAAACAATTCTAATTCCTTCAGCTGCTCCTCATAAGACATGTTCTCCAGAACTTATATATGGGAGGCCAATGGAGCAAAGATTATATATATACACATATAAAGTTCCAGAATACGGTATGTTTCTGGAAAAGAAAAGGCTTAACAGATACAATAGAAACAAAGGGAGAATTAAGCTAAACTTGTAAAGAACAAGGTGTATTATTCTTGTCATGTGGGCTCTTCTTGACGGAAAAAAGCTTCCTAGTATATTGCAAATTTCTGGATCTTCAGTTAGACAAACAAAAGCCAAATAGAGAGTTATAGTTGAAGAAGGGAGTTTAAGGAATATACCCTGAGAATTTAAGAACAAAATTAAGGCATACTATCCTGACTGAAACTATGCATCAGGTGCAGTTGTGGAAATGAACCAGGGGCAGAACATAGTATGACGTACAGAAAGAGATGAACTCTAGAGTCCGAGATGCAGAGATTTTGGAAGGAGAGAAAAAAAAAGAGAAAAAGAAAAAGAAAAAAAGGTAGTCATAACACAGTAGGAAGGAAATCATTCTCGTATCAGCTTTTTTCTCTATATTGCAGAATGAGGGTACAGCAGATTTTAATACCTTATTTAGGAGAATATTTTGTCGTCTTGCTCAGGTAGCAGAGATGGTCAAACTATGACACCTAAACTCAGAGCCCTGGATCCATGTCTTTACCTGGCAGGATTACTTCTTTCCTCTTGATAATTACACTGTTGCTTCACTTCTTTATTAATATCTTGTAGGAGTAAACCTAGAGCTTTCTGTTGGTTATGAAACACACAGAAGTGTAGCAAAGCTAATTCTGCCTTTCTGATCTGGGCACAAATTGCTTGCCTTGCTCTCTGTTAATTTACCAAACTGTCAAGGCTATTCCTGACAAAACAGTGAAAACCCCTTCATTATTTATTTATTTTTACATTTAATGCAAAATTTTCATCTCACACCTCATAAGCTCTCTCCTCTTCTTTCAGGACAGGATAGGAAAAACTCTTATTGACTGTCCTTTCCCATTCACTGGTGCCTTGGTAAAGAACGTCTAATTGGAGTGACCAGAACGAGCTGACTGTCAGCCTCTGAGATAGGAAGGCCTCCATCTCCTGGCCTGCCTGGCAAAGTGAAGGCTGAGCAGCAGTCAGCATTGGCCATTTTCTTTGGGAGCCAGTATCAAGGAGATGTGCCCCCTCACTAAGTACATGTGTTCTCTGCCCTCCCACTCATCCTACTTTTCTCTTGTTTCTCCATCACTTCATTCATGAGAGACTACTCTCCCCTCTGGCACTGTCTTGGCTCTCTCCTTGGCTTCTCCTGGGAACCTGCTCAGTGATTCCTCTCTATACATTTATACATACATCTTCAGGAGGGTTCTAGCCTTTCAGGTGTCAGCACCTAACTTATTAGTGATTAAGTGGCTAGGCTCTTCTGAAAATAACCTAAGCTCTGAAAAATCCTGTGAAAAATCAAGACCTAGAGATCTAGGTCTAATTTGCAGAGAGAATTTTATTCCTTTGACTTTTCTAGAATTGAATATTTTCTCAGATACTTTCTTCAATATACCTTCCCCAACTATAAAGTTATGATGCAACATACGTTACTGGCACATCTTTGTACTGTGGCTGCTGCGGCACACTACTTCCTTCCAGAGGTGTCTGGGTTACAGTTGGCATAGATTTGTTCACAAGGACTTGCTTATTTTCTACTTTTTCACCTACATAGAACAAGAAAAAAAAAAAAGCACCATGAAAACGTATCTGGCTACCCATGTTAGAAATACTTTTTAAGCTTTAAAAAAATGTAAGCTGGAAGACAAACTGGGAGGAACATGTCCAGGAAGTATGGCATGTTATTTTATTAAATACTGCATGGTATCATTAAACCATTAAACTAGCTTCTTTTTTTGTGAAACAAAACTGAACAGCTTGCATGCTGGGTGCACTATGAGAACACCTATTCAACATACCCTGGGTCTAAAGAATACACAAAAGCATCTGAAATCATCTGCCGTAAATATGGAGAAAATTAACTAGCAACACTATAACTGACAAATTTTAGAAATTCACACCTAAACTCGGGACATCACATCAGTTCCACAATGAGTTGTGCAAGACTACTTTCAGCCTTTCCTTGCAATTACTTTTCCTATTGCTTCTGGTCTGATATATCAGCTATTTTCCCCTCCATTCCTTTACCCTGCCCTTCACATAGAAAACCAGATGCATGCCCAATGATACTAATGCATATCAAGTACCTGCCTCCCATCTCCTCCACAAACTTACACTGAACTTCAGCTTATGTCTTCTTTCTGTCCAAATGAACTATTTCAAAGAGGTTTTTACCTACATGCTAAGAACAGCCTCAGTCTGGAGTTCGCCTCAGTCCTATCTATCCTAATACTTCAGAAGATTCTCGCCTCTTTTTTTAATTAACTTTGAAAGCTCCATTGTGATGTGTTAACTAGCAAAAGTAACCCAATTGTATTGCTATAATGGAATGAAGTTTAGTGCCTTTTACTGCACCTTTCTTATTAGATCTCAGCAGATCTATTAAGCCATTTCCTAACTGATGACAGTATGGGAGGATTCTTTCTCAAACTTACTTCCACTGGAAAGTTATACACATTTCCTCATAAGTAAATGTAGTTGCATGTATTTTCTTATCTCTCCAAACATATTTCTAAAGTGTTAAAAACACAAGGTTTTATTTCCTCAAGCAACTGCATTAACTGATAGCATGCTAGGAGGCTTTGACATATGAAATTAAAATAATAAGAGTCTATCCTTAAAAAACAACGACAGAACATATGAGAGAGTTAAAAACTCAAACAGTTAAAAACTACAGTGTTCAAAGTTTGCCAGTCTGGGGATATAAGAAGAATACAAGTTCTAATGCGTCAACAGATTCACATTGTTCACAACTCACTCTTCTGCTTAAATATAAAGCTCCCCCTTCTCATGTACAAAAAAAACCCCCCGATGACTGGGTACGACACTGCTTTCAGAAACTAACACTTTTTAATTTTCCATTACAATATTGTCACCTTCAAGAAAAAAAAAATACTACACTAAGTATAAAACAAGGCATGCAAGAAATATTAACAGAACGTTAATTTCTACTTCAGATTATGAACATGTCGTTTGACATACCTGGAGAGCAGATACCATCAGCATCTAAAATTTCATGGCGCCAGATTGGTTTACGGGTAGCTGCATCCAACATCGGACCCATAACTTTATCAAATGTCTGGTTTGTGTAACGCTTCAGTGTACATTTGGCATTCTTATATACAAGACACCTTCCAAAACCTAAAATGTAACACAAACTCATTTGCCTAGGAGTTCAAAGATTCTTTATAACATGTTATCAGAATAAAATAAGAACGCTGATCCACCTGCTGAGCTACAGAATATAATTTTTTTTGTTACTAGCTAGATTATTCATTGTCTTGAATATGCCTAACATTGTACATGGATACCTCTTAGCTCACAATTTAAAAATCAGACCATGCATGCCACTATTTTTAGACCTTGACTACAGTCCAATTTTGAAGTTGTGCTAATCCCCTTCTATACCTCTGCATACACACTCACGCATCGTTTCTCTTACCTTTGATGGTCCACAGGGAGATAAAACATAGGAGAAGAGACTGTAACAGGACGAGAACAGCACCTCTTCCTTTCGGGAGTTCTAAGAAACCTGAACTTTTACTCATGTTTGTGGTTGACACAAGCTAGCCTAGCAGGAAAGTACTGATTGAGTGTTTCATACAATCACCCCATTACTCACTTTTTTCCCAGCTGAAAGAATTCTGAATTACATATATTGTTGTAAAATAGGTTTGTTCTGGGTTTTAGATGAGAAAAGTAGCATCTCTGGAATTTCTCTCCAAGTACAGCAGCTAGCCACAATACTAAACACTTGCATCACATTTAGAATTACAGAGCCAAGAGCAAGGCTTTCTAATAATCCTACGTTATTTTCGTTCATTTGAAAGATGGCTGCAGACACATACAGTACATCTATATCTTTAGATTATGTCAAGTAACTCCTGACAAGCACCACAGCTCTCCCTGTAAATGTTACCAGTCTACCAGAAAAGAAAACATTCAGTTTTAAATCATGCCTGTTGTTTTAGAAAAGGAGGCATAAATTAAATGCGGCAGACATTAATGCCAAAGATACATGTCTAGGAATACTATTATTGCTGCCTAGCAACTAGGAGGAAGGGAGTGTTGGGGGGGGGAATAAAGTCATGGAAGAATCTGATTTTGGCCACCCAAAACTAAAACCAATTTGATCACACTGCACTATGTCTTCTCTCAAGGGAATCTATTTAGAAAAGAGAAAGAAGAGAGACTAAGTTTTTAGGCGCCCTCCTCCAGCCTCCAGCAGCATTAACGTAAGTGCTGAAGCATTGTGGAGAGAGTGAGACAGGCCAGACTGGCACAAACACAGGTTTCACTTAGTTACCTTCTCTTTGGTGCTTATGTACTTTTACTTAAAACACACTGCACTACATAGATTTTTTTTTTTTTTTTTAAGGACGTGGGTCATTAGTTTATCCCTGAATAAGCACTAAATTATTTGGTTTATACAGTACTATTATTTTCCCTCAGAAAGCAGGCAATACTGCTATTGGTCGCTCAGAGCATCAAGTTCACAATGACGCAAACTGCCATGTGTTCCATTCCTTTCCCAAATACATTCAGAACTCTAATTTCATCTATTGCTTTTGTTACTGGTGAAAATAACGAGATCCCTCTGTTAGTAATGAACAAAGGTTCAAGTAACCATCTAAAAAGCAAACCCAACACAACAGATTATCTAATACCTTACACATTTTTTGTAAACTAAGTATTTTCCAAAAGGGACCGTTTACACTTTTTTATTTGGGGTCCAAAGTTAGCCATTTTTTCTTATAATATCCATACTCAGGAGTTTATTCACATGTTGGCAACTTCACTCCACTATTGCAAGCATGGAATTGATGGTGCTTACCTCTGTCCAAAGAGGCCTTGTTTAAGACAAGAGCATCTTCGATATCGTAACCACTGTAGCTCATCACAGCGACTGTGGCATTCTGTCCAGCAGGCAGTTTTTCAAAATCTATCAGTTCAATTGTTTTTGTTTTTACCATTGGCTTTTGTGGATAGGCTAGAAGATACATAAGAGTATCTATCCTGTTTCTTTGATTGTATCCAATAGTACCTGCATGTAAAACAAAAACAAAAGTCTGTGAACATTGGTGAGTTTCCTAGAAATGTTTTGGCTAAAAAATTACCAAAAATGCAAATGAACTAAAACCACAAACTGAGGAATTTCACCTAATAACAGAAATTCTTCAAGAAAAGAAGGGAAAAAAAATCATAAAAGAGACAAAAGCAAAACAACTTTACATTATTATATTTAAGTAAAGATGTAAGTGGCTTCTTAATTTAAGATTCCAGAAAGAATTATTTATTTTTTCTTAAACAGGGAAAACCTAAGCATCAAGACAAAAAGAATAACAACAAAAGAAATCAAAGTCAGGTCCTATATGACTGAATACATATAAGATTTCTTTTTTAATCATGACACTGAATGCCAGTGCAAGCATGAAGTTTGCTTTTACTGTTCTAATAGCCATAGGTTTTGGGTTTTGTTTTTAGAGAGCTGAACTTGTGTTCCATAGACCTGATCCAAAATTTCACAAGAATCAATAGAAAGACTCCCATTGAGTTCAAGAGGAACTGTGGATCAAGCTCTGTGTCTTCCACATCATATTTCCTTCCTTTTTCTGGGGAATAATTAGTTCAACAGCAGCCTGTGTTAGAATGCCACAAAGCATGAACAAAGCATACAGTTAGCAGCAGCCAAGACTGATTTACTTTCTGAAATTAGAGGCGTCATTGCTAGAAAGACTACAGTAGAAGTTCACGCACAATATATTTGTCTTTTTACATGAAATTAATTTTAAATTTACGGTTCGGAATTCAATCCTTTGTATAGACCTCCCAGCTTGAGACTTGAAATTTTTGGCCCTGTCCCATCAGCCTGCCAAAGTGTCTTCTGAAATCTGAGGAAAAAATAATTAACACCCAGCAGGGAAACATAAACTGTTGTGTAGCAGAACAAAAGTTTAAGGCAATCGTATGTTATTAGAGTTTGCTGTACCAGGACTATGCTATGTCTCTAAGCAATTAAGAAATTATAGTCTGAAAAGTTAAAGTTTTAAAGTTTTAAGTACTAAATATTCTGCAGTACTTGTGCTTAGGAGGTAAGTCTTTCAAGACCTTTCCATTTTCTCCTGCAATTTCAGAGGCTGGTTGCTTTCAAGGAAAGGTCAAAGCAGCCAGTGTATAATGAAGACTTCACATACCCAGAATACAGTACAGCTGAACACAAACCTGCTTTTAGGGAAGGCTAGCTTCATGTTTCATGTGCATCTACTTGCAATTTCCAAATGCCTGCATTTAAATAAAATGCCTAGAAAATCAAATACATAAAACCAGGTGGCATCATGGGCAGTTCCAAAGATCTACCCTGTCCTTGGCACCAAGTTCTCTCTCCTAAACTACCACAGGTCTGCCCTTCCCAAGGACAAGAACAGGTAGATAGCTCAACACATACTGTCTGAAAATAAACTGTTATAATCGGCTGTTGCACACCTGGACTTTCCTTGGTTCTAGAAAGTGGATTTGAAGCCACAGGCATAGCATTTTCAAACATTGAGGAAGATTTGGTAGCGCTGACAGGCTTTACTTGTCTCTTGCTTTTAAGCAGTTGCTTTTATGTCATTTTCTTGGAGAAGGAAATTAATCATTCCTGAGCAGTATTTTCTGTCTCCAGTAAGAAGCAAGCTGGTAGGGCCTGGATTCATCAACACTGAAGACCCTCCCAGTCATACCCACAAGGCCCACCATCTGAAGGCCCTATTACTTCTGATATTCCCTTAGCCTAAAGCGTTAGATATTGTTTTCATTGTACTTTGATAAACAAACTGGTTTTCCCACTATACAGCTAGGAAAATCTACTTCCAAATTAAAAACTTAGAGGTTTAGACCATTTTTTCCCTCTGCACCTAGAATGAGTAATCTGTGTGCTTTGAGCATAGGCTGTCTGCTATAGAGCTCATCTTAAAAGTTTCATGGATAGGTATATTTTCCTGTTGTTAATAGAAATCTTGTCCTGAGTATGCCACACCAACTTTCACTTTTGAAATGCTTGCAATTTTTTTCTCTTCTGAGATGCATATATGCTGTACCTGCTATGGTTCACTGGTTGGGGATACTAAGATGCGATGAAGTCTGTAGCACCTGATCATAGCTAAGCTTCTCCTTTATAACTCAGTAACAATCTGTGGAAGTCCCCAATATATCAAGGATTACAGATGACATTTTTATGTATTTCAGGTAATACAAATCATTTCTCTCTCAGATGCTTCATGTATTTCTAAGTTGCTATTTTTATCTGAGGTTCAGATAAGCCTAATGGAGCTGTTACTGTTTGTATGAGACCAGGAGCCATGAGCAACTGACATTGCTGAGATTTTGACCCTCAGTAATAAACTGTATTCAGGCAATTCTTCAGAAGCTGAATGCTGTATCATATCAAATGGAAAATGTATACATGTATATTAATGATAGATATCCTAGCAGGAAAGAAACTGGTTAGAGAATGATTCAAGAGCACAAGTGAAATAAATTAGCCAAAAAGCACGTCAAACATCAGCAATTTTTGTCCTAATTGCTATGATGTAAAGGTTGTACAAATAATGCCTTCTCTAGACTGGTCTAACAAACCACAGCCTTAAACCACAATCTGCTTATTTAAAATTAAGAAGCAGCTCCCTTCTTCTGAGGACTGGTGTGTTGGGACGAGATCTCTGTGTGGGTGTTGAAATAAAGGAAGTCACTAGCTTTATTTCTGTTTTCTCTCTGAAAGAAGAGAGCCCTTGTTTGCTTCAGCCAAACAGCCAAGCAAAAGTAAAGTATAATTAAACTTCACCATAACAAACCCTGCTCACAATGACCCACATTTATAATTATCCCAACAGCAAGAAGCAATTTTTTTTTCATTGGTAATTAGGCTTGTTTAAAGCAAAACACACAAGGTTGACCTGGATACAAAGATCATTTTCTTGCTTTTCTCAGCACTTGGTATATTGTGAATGCACGTGTGCATTCTTTCCTTTTTTCCATAACCTGACAAGTTGGGTTTTTTCCTTTAAAGTATCATTTGATCATTCTTCAGTGTGAAATAATGATTATAAAAATGCTATCTATTGATATTTAGCATGAATGGGATATTGTTATTCTGATGCAGAAAGTTTTGAGAACTCACCAGAACAAAGAGCCAGCTAAAATAAGCGTTTATCCAGTTCTCTGGTGTATTACTTACAGCAACGTTAAACTGTACAACCAAAATTAACAAGGATACAGAAATCAATCTACTTAAGATATGAGCCATTATTGCTATTATTGCACATGTCAAGAAAAGAATTGCTGTACTTCTGTATTTCCCCTGATTTCACCATGGATTTTCTACTATTCTGACCTTCTGTATGAGTACAAACCAACGGAGAACGGAGTACACTTTAAACACTCCACTGAACCTTGTGGAGGGGGCTCCAACTCAGCTCAGAGAGATTTTCACAGTACACGCATAAAGTGATCTGGATGTTCAGCATTTGAAATATTCTTTTCACCGTAGAAAGATTTAGAAGTCAGTTATAAAGATTATGGGTAAACTGGGGGAAGTAGTCTGGCTCATTTCTGTCTCTGCACTTCTGTGCCTGCTACTAGGGAAAGAGCTGGCAAAAAGAGACCACGTTGCAGAGCACAAGTGCTGCTCCTCAAAGAGCAGTGGCAGAACTGAGCCCTGGCCACAAAGCACCCAGGTCCAGCTGTGATGACAGCAACAGCCAGTTTTGCTTTGACGTTTGTTTCTGTTCTCTGCCAATAAATAGGCTAGTCATACAAAATTTGGAAGCACTTTAGTTCTAAGCCCACGACAAGCCTTTCACAACTGTCAAAACCCAACAACACCCAGCACTCAGTTCCTTGAAGAACATTTGTCTTCTCAACTCAATTTTAACACTTGCAGCTGTTATAGCACAAGGCAAAGCAGTGTATCAAGGGCTTTGCTACTTCACAGAAGCAAAGCAGAATGTCCATGATATTTTTTGTAATATCAAGGAAGTTGCTTCAACATTAACCTCTGCAACAAAGCTCTCGCCCAACTACCACCCTCCCCTCAAATACTTTTCTGCTCTTTCACAAGTTAAAGTAATAATTAACACCCAAAACCTCCCTTCCTTACTCAAGACTTGCGTTATGACATTTGGGTTGAAACTGCAGTGCACAGTTGGTCTACGAGAGCATACAGCTTGCTTTGTGTACCCACACTGCCACTTTCACAGATACACATGTGCATGTGCAATATGGTGGATTACTGGCAGGAAAATGTGTATGTTTTCATTTCTTACATTAGGCTTTTATACAATGCTTCACAGTCACAGAGGTACAGTGTGTAAAAGTGACTGATTTTCTATGTCTTAACGGAATGGAAAAGCTCAATTTAAAATTCTTTCTCTAATTGTAGAAGCCTTTGATCCTCTTAAACACTATTTTAGCAACACATTGAATGTAAACAGTACAGACTCTTGTGTTTTAATCTTAAATACTTCTCAGATTTTAAGCTACAACTATTAACTTCGCACTGAAATGTCAATGTTCAACCGAGGTCCTTGCAGCTGCTGTTGTATTTGCCACCTAATCATAACTTCCCCTCAGTCTTACAATTCAACCTGCAACATATGGTAAATTATCTATGCCAAAACAGAGGGATTTAATTTCAATTTCATTTCACTGAAATCCAGTTTGCTCACTAAGCGCAGCCCTAGTCCTCCAACAAGATAACTCATTCTGCCCATGAAAGGGAGGTATTTTTCAGGACATTTAATGTTATCCTGCAGAAACATTAATATTTTAATACCTAACACTTGTCAGGGACACTGGATTACAGACTCTACTGCAAGTTCTGCTGTCCACCCTCCATTTACTTGTGCTTTCACACCTTTCTCTAGCTTGATGTTACTTAAAAAAGAGCAAAGACTGTCCAAAGCTGCTGGCACAGCCCCATAACATGGTCAGAGGGTGGGTAGCGCAAGGCTCTCGTTTCCCAGCCTAAGCCCCAGGGCTCCCTCCATGCTTCCAGGTTTTGACAGCCAAGGGTGTGACACAGTGGACTTGGACATGAGATTTTTTTTTTTCCACATGGCAATGTTGGACCAGGAGCTGCGCTGCAATTTCAGAATGGGGAAAGAAAGCAAGAGCAGTGGATGGTTACTTAAAAGTGGGTGTTTAAAGCACTACATCACATCTCTTCATAAATACAAGCAGAAAAAAGTATGTGTAATATTTCAGGAATATCCTCTAGGTCTCATTTGATCAGTAAGTGTAGAGAAAAATCTTTTCTGCCCCTACATATTGCCACTTACGATGGCTTTTTTTTTAAGCAGTTATTACAAAAAGCTTCAGGTGTTTGCAGATACTTCAGGCAGAGCAAAATATAGATCAGGTCATGTGCCAACTTTAAAAATGTACTTTTATCTAGCTGCTTATTCTTTGAGTCAGGTGTTTTGTCATAACAAAACGAAACAAAGGCGTTTTTTATTGCTCAAGATATTCAATGGCTTTTGTGTTCCTAGCGTCAGCAGGAACGTCAGAGGATTGTATCCAAGGAGCTAAATGTGCAAGACCTAGGGTCAAAGCAGCTGAATACACCAACCTCAGAAAACACAGACAATGAATTGCAAATGACACTCAAAACAAAACGGGAAAAAAACCTTCACACAGAAAACTACAAAAGAACTCCACAGATACTGAATTGGCTTTCTGTACACACTGATCCTGCTTAACTGTGTGTGGTAACTAACCAAACCTTCTGAGACTAATAGTCATAAAATAGAGACTCGGGGGTGGGGGAAAGATAATGGGATGGGGGAGAACTGTAAGGAAAAAGATTACATCGTTCCTCTCCCCCCCCCCCCCCCTTTTTTTTTTTTTAAAGGGAGGACATGCATCTGTTACTATTCTATGCTATTTTGATGCGCGGAACATGACAGTTCAGCACAAGGCAGTTATTTCGCCATTAATTCTGCTGGAGAAGTCTCACAAAAGGTGCAGTGTTTCAGTTTTGAAGACACAGCACAGAACAAATGGTTTAGTAAACCTAACAGAAGTGGTAGTTTTTTTTATGACACAGAGTTGTTCTACTGTAGCTCTCAACTTGCAAGCAAGCCATCAATACAAGACGTAAAACTGGCGTGTACAGCACAAGATTGAATACAGCTGTCTGAATTGATGTACTACTGGTCAGGTTCTTCTTGGGACTCACTCTGGCTTGATCACAGGCCATATGACTTGGAGGCTTTAATCCTAGTTTAGCTGTGTATTAAAGGAAGGATTAGAACTTACCTACTGTCAATTACCCACAACAGCAAATTGACAAAATGGTTGGTTTTTAATGACCAGCTATCACATTTGTAAAAAGAATTATTAAGTGATTAAGGAAATTAGTTTTGTTTCAGTCATTTTTCTGGGAGACCGTTACTTGCTCTCTTCATCCAAAACAGAAAAAGCTCAAAATCTAAACTACTGTTGCAGGAAGCGTTCAAGTAACTAAGCACTCTCTTGCACATTTGATTCCTCTTATTCTCTATAATGTCAATGTAACTATTTATTTATTTATTTATTTTTAGGGCACCTACTCAACTATTCAGGGAAACTCTCCTCTCTTCATCCTCTGTATCTCTTTGTGAGAACACTTTTTAACTCTTTTTATCTGGAAACTCAAAACAAATTGCAGCATAAAGAGAAAAAACCCCAATTCTGCCAATCCCTCAGCTATGCTGAAAACTTGAAAGTCCTGACGATTACCAAAAAAAACCAAGAAAAAACTAAGAGAGCCCCAGTTTCTCCAGTTTTTCTTTTAAGACCTGCAGATATGGTCTCCATTAAGTAAAACTGACTGGTGTTTTTTCCTTTTTAATTTTTCCAACTTTCAGAGGTAAATTCTTTTCCTCTTCCTAGCAAAGCTTTTAAGTGAATTAGGAAAGAAAGAATTTCTCTGTTTTATCACTTTTGCTACATAGCTTCAAAAACTACAAAACACTCCAAAAGGGAATAAAAAAAGTCTTACCCATTGCTTGTTTCCCCATGGCACACTGGTAAGTGTTTCTTGGGGACTGGTTGTGGTGAGGATATGGAATCAGTCCAGCACAGACACCAAGAAGCGTGAAAGGCTCAATCTCCAAATGCGTTGTATCTCTTAAAAGAAAAAGTACCAATTATAGCAGCCTTGTGAACAAACATCTTAACCAGAATTTATTTAATTTAGTAGTATCTCATAATACTTCAGTTAAATTCTGTTCAGGAAATGTAAGTCAGTAGGACCTCAAAATATCAATTCACTATGGGATTTTTATTTTTTTAAAAAAACCCACTTTCTTTTGGCTGTTTCCACATGAAAAGAAATGAAGGAGAAATAAATGAGGGTTTATGAATTTTCATCATGGAGAAAAAGCCTCCAGATAATGACAACCGGATGGAGCACAGTAAGACAAAATATCTGTTTATACAGTAAGACCCAAAATGCCTTAAAGAACGTCTTCTCATGTAATGAGAGTTGGGCACATCAAATTACCAGCCTCAGAGATCTAGAAATCCACTGGGAATGTGGAGGAAGGAAGAGCAAGAGAGATTCAGGTATTGAAAAAAATAAAACCGTAGTTTTAGTTTTCCAAGGTCAGTTATATAATATCAGTTAGAGGGAAAACATCTGCGTCCAAACCAGATCCAGTGCCATGGGTGATATGGCATAATAAAACACTATTTGAAAAGCTCTGCAAATATTTTGGAAGTGATTACATTGTTAAAAGGCAGTACTGATGAGAAGAAAAAAGACAGGGACAAGGAGTAAAGACTGAGAGATAACAGAATTTGTTCTACCTGGCATAAGCTTCAGAGGAGCAAGTCTATGATCAATAAAGACAATTAAATCATAGTGTGCATTGGGATGCAAGTAGAGTGACTAATAACTAAGGACGGAGTGTACAATAAAGCTTGGCTCGAGCAGACCTGCTTTTTAAATCAAGATAAGTAACTAGGAAATGGGAAATTTTGAAATAAAGATAATTATAACTAAACCTATCCAAAGCATATCTTTCACAATGTTATGGAGTTATTACACAGAGCTTGGGTTTAGGCATACATTGCTTCTCCCACAAACCTAAACCCACTGCATTCTGAAAATACCATCTTTAGTGTTTGACTTCCCTTGGAAGTCTTTTGAAGACTCTTTTTAATTAGTTAAACAAATTAATTTGATTACTAAACTTTAAGACCTTGCAAAGGAAATGACTGGAAAAATCTTTATTATGACAACACTCAGAAGACGGCAGAGCATCACAAGCTCAAAAAGCCTGGAGAATTACCTACAAGTACATACAGACTGAAGACAAGGACCAGCAGGAACTTACACAAACAATGTATGTACTATTGGAAAAAATGAAATCTGAAAAAAAATCTGGAAACCCTGAGCAGCAAGCCTTAGTGAAATTACCTATTAGTCCCAGAAATCTTTATAAATCACAAATACACTCGAGCAACCTAAAAATCACCTGCTGGCCAGAGGATAGCTACTATTTCTCTCCACTTGGTAAAAAGCAGCTATGTTAATTGAAGCCTGTCTTAAGAAAACCCCAACTGCAGTCAAGTAATTGCAAAATGGTCTCAAGAGCCAGTAGCAAACTTAAAGCACAGACTGCCCCCCCATTCTGCAGAACTTCACAGAACTGCTGACACTTCCCAAACAATAAACAAGAGGCTTAAGTCTTACTGATAGTGAAGTTAGCGAATTTCTTCAGAAGGTACTAGTGCACTGAACTACATACACGTTTTCAGATAGGGTATTCAACACAAATATTTTTCCATTGAGGTCAATCCTATTTCAACCAAAGAAGATGCAACATATGCAGATCCTAGTATCTTATGAAGTATTCCACAGTGCTAATGAGAGACCTTCAAACTTTCCAGAGCAGTTCAATTTCTGCAAGTCAAAATGCCACTGCCAGAAATGGGCTCAAGAAAGGAAGGCAACCTCATGAGTTTGAAAATCAGAGTTACAAATGGGTAAGGAAGAAATTGAATGCATTAAACAGAGTCAAATCCTCCAAAGAAAAAAACCCTAATTGGATTGGAAAGGTAAAGAGAGGATACTTTAGCTAAAAGAATCCTACATTACAAAAGCAGGAATGTTAATGGGATACTTCACAATAGTGGATTGTGTCTGTTGTATTACCAGAACAAGTTGTACCAACATGGTCGTACGATTTAAAATGCAAGATGATCAGCTGGGGGAAGGGGGTACACAAATCAACTATCCAGGATATACGCAATATCATTACTAAACCCAAGGAGCAATGTGCTCATACGGTGCAAGCTCAGATACTTACGGCACTATTAGGTAAAAGCATTGAAGCTAAACTTAAAACAAGTTGATGGACAACACAAGAATCTCCCAAACTTTTTGGCAGTTATGGTGGAGTCACTTCCTTGCCCTAGTCCACTGGAAGTTCAGTCTCCTCCTGGTTTTGACTGAACAGTGATTTCATGTGATATACCCCCATTAATCTTCCTAGCTGAGTCAGGTGTCCTGTAACTTAAACTTTTCAGCTCTGGTGCTTTGTGGAAGTTATTGAATTTTGGCCCAAATGACAGCAATTGTGTGTGCTCTTCTTTGCTCATGCATACAAAAGCCAGCCAAGAGCATGCAAGACTAATTTCTTAAAGTGATAAAGTCTTCAAAAGCCTGGGCAGGAGCAATACAATTTAATTAGCAGAGTTAATGCATTTCATCTGGCAAAGGTTAAAGATAACTGAAGGTCTCATCCAGCTCCACTGAAATCAATGATGTATTTCTATTGGCTTCCATGAGTACTTGACCAGGACAGAACATTTAGAAAATGCATTTTCTGTATAAATCTACTGATCAAACATTTCATGGAGATAACTTTAAACATCTTATATGCAGCATTCAGTTGACAGGATATAGTCAGAGAGACATGAAAAAAGAGTATAAAGATAGGAGGACTTAAAAATTTAAAAGAATCCTTCCTTTAATGGGGGCTTTTTAATCACAGTAACAAGACAGAGAAAAAAAAAAACAAACAAAAAAACAAAGCACCAGGTCCTTCATATATCTGGAAAACACAAAAAATGTGGAAATCTTTCTAAATCAAAATCACATGCCAGGAATGGGTTTAACATATGTGGTGAAGAATACACAGAATGATAAACACATTTTTATCAGGGCCGGTTATACATCCAAAAGTCAAAGGGAAGGTCTCATTCCAATACTTCAGACATTTAGTGTGAGCTGGTTGTCTAGGGTCCCTCTACAGCCATAAGAGAGATTTTTCTAAATTACAATCATGACATGCTAAGATCATCATTTAACAGGTGGAACTATTTGCTTTCTGGAATCCTATTTTATAAAATTACTTATGATGAGCAGCCCAATGACTGGAACAAAACAAAAAAAAGCGCCACATCCAGAGAAACAAAGGATATACCTTTAAGTATTTCATATTTTTGAGAGAAGCAGGAACACATCTCTGAAAACTCAATAGCTAAACCACTTTTTGTAACTATCCCATGGATAATTTAGGATGTGTGCAAATAGATTTCTTTCTTTAGCTTTCATCTAGAGTTGTTTCAACCATTAGCAAGGGAGCAGTGTGTATGTGTGAAAACAGTAACATTATCAACATGCTTGCATTTCAGAGTGTCACCCTGTGAAAGTTTTTCCTGCACCAGTGTTTAGTCTGAATGCATACTTACTTGTTAATTGTATGTTCATATAGTGCAATGTTACAGTCATTTTCTTCATTCACATCCAAATATTCAACGAGGCCTTCATGCAAGAAGTCTTCAAAATTCCTACAGTTAAATTAAAAAAATACACTAGAAGTACTGTCTTTTCTTATATTTCTGCAAAAATAAAACTACATAATACATATATTGAAGGAATATAACGTGTAGACGTTAAACTAGGAAATACTTTTACATGAACAGTTCTGTGCATTTTACATATTTAAAGAAAACTGTATTTTTTAAAAATTATTCCCCTTGCCCATTCACTGCTTTACAGGCTGACTGACCAACATAACTTATTTGAACAACTAAATAAAATCTTCCTGCATGAACTCATCATCACTATAAATGTAGACAAGTATAAGGGTAATCTAGTAAGTTTTTGTGATGGTTTTGCAAAATTCAGTTAAATTCAAATGCTTTTGTGTAAATGTGTTTTTTTAAACACTCTAAATAAGAATTTGCAAGTAGTTTCAAAACTAATTCTGAGTGTGCCAAGTTTAGGGCAGTCAAGTTGATATTCCTTTGAAGTGTCTGATTTTTCAGTCAGGAGAAGGATGATACTGCCTCAGGCCATCCACTTGCAGAAAGATGAGGCTGTGACATTTATTTATTCTATATAACCACCAAATTTCATAGCAGTAACAAAATAAGACCAGACTTAATTTGACTTTAAACAGAAAACCTCCAATACACTGATCATTAATTTATATAGAAGAGTAGACTTCTCCTCTACATAGCTAACCCCAAAGTTGTGAAATGCTGACCGAACTATCTCCACGCAGTATTTACGGATAGATGTGACAATGAATATGGTCTACTTAAATTGTGTACCTGTATCCCTGAGCCAGTTCTTCCATATGCTTGTTTGTAACCGCAGGTTTTTGCTTCTTGACAATTATGTAGGGTCTACAATTAAAAAAAAAAAGAAAAAAAAAGGATTATCATAGCAAATACTTAGGCAGGTAACTTAATTTTACTTACAGTAAGAACCCTGCCTACACATAACCTATTTTATAAACCACTTTTTAACTTTATCCACCTTTAACTGACACAGCCACATAAATACAATCAGTAATTATTCAGACCTTTGTTTGATACACAGATATCCTGAACTGACATACTGTCTTATGACGTACTCAAAAAATGTACAAGAAAAATTAAGATTTCCATTTTGAGGAGGAAGCCTTCCCCCCCCTTAAATCTTTAAACTAACATAAGTTTTATCTACAGATTTTGTTGATGGCTTTAAAAGATTTAAGATTTCCCAATATACAAAGCTAAGAACAGTATTAAGTTCTATGGATATTGCAGAGACTTCATACAACACCGAGTGAACAGTTTGTGCTCAAGCGTCCACATGCAAGAATGTATTTTGCTGTTACTTACATGATGTAAAGTACAGGCATTTACTATGGGTGACCTCAGATGAATCCATAAATTTCAACAGCACATGGATCTCTGAAGGCTTCCTTACCGCAAGGAAACACTGACACAAAGCATGGCATGCAAGAATGAAACGTCAAGGGCTGTTGCTATTTGGACAAGTTGCTCTTACAAAGAGCAGCAAATAGCTACAAGATACTTGTGGAGTCCACTCTGAAGTCTAAATAACTATTTGAAGACTAATGAGCACTTTTAAATGGTTAATAGGGTTATCTGAATAATTGCAGGGTGAGGGTGCCACAAAGCAAACTTGGTAAACTCCTGGAAATCTGCATTATTTCACTTGTCTTTATTTTACAAATCAGAAGTTTTGCTGCATCTCCAAACCTGCAGAATGGCTGGTATTAGCCCTGACTGCAAAAGTAATTTCTCTGCCACTACATACGCCCCTACTCTGGATCTCTTGACCAGCTATGATTAACTGATGGTTTGTACATGTACTATTTTGGAGCCTTTAGCATGCCTCAAACTGCATTCAACATGCTCTGAGATTCAATTAATGAATAAGGTGGAATGCCAACTGTAGTTGTGACTGCTTGCTTCCTTAAAGTATGCACAAAATATGCACACAGGTAGTCAATGCTAAAATAAGCATATATTTATTAACTAACTCATTCTGCCTCTCTCAGTCTCTGCTTTGTTCCCTTCTATGCCTTGTTCTTTAGGCTAAATGGAGATATTTTACTTGTAAATAACCTAGCACAGTGCTGCCATGATCTGACTGGAGTCTCTAGCCTCTACTATAAAACAACCTGATTTTCTGCCTCAAAATATTGTTATGTTCCACTTTCTCATTTTAGCCACTCAATTCCTTTTTGCTTTCCTCTGTGACATCACTGTTACTCAGGCACTCTTTCTGTCTAATAAAGAGCACAAGCATCTCAAGGTGGAGACCCTCCTACCCTTCCCTACCTACTTAAGGGTAAGCAATGAAATAAACCAAAATCGTGAGACATACTTCTTGGTAGAGGTATACACGCCTGAGGAAGTTTTGCACCAGAAGTAAAGGCCCTTGAAGACAAAGAGTAGCTTCTCATTCTAAAGTCTGATATCACACCCACGGGATATCAGGCAAGTGGCTGCTTGTTTCTTGCTTCACAGGAAATAAAAAAAACCTCCAAGGACATTGTTCAATTACTGCAGTGCAAATCAGGTTGATTTTAATCCCCCCTCCCTTTTTTTCTTAAAGAAGAGACAAGCAACATTTTGTTTTGACTTTCGTTTAAAGATATAACTGATTTATTTGGGCTTTTTTTTTTGTTTAAGTTGCTTGACTATATAGTATGTTTCTCAGATCTGTCTATTTTGAATGAGGGCTATTTTAGGAGAAAAGAGATGCTCAAGTCCTACTGAATTTGCTGAAATCTATACTCGTGAAAGTCTTAGCCCAGTGTATTTAAAGTGCATAAAACAGTGTTTATAGTAAGTTCACTAGTGAGATAATTCTGATGAGATGTTTACCTGCACAATCTCCCTCCATCAGAGGAAATGTAGACACATCTGTCAGAAAGATTTGTGGAGATGGAAACGAATTCATTGATATAACCCGCTCGACGCATTATCCGAAACGTGTTGACTAATTTCTGATGATCACGTATGACACCAAGGATGTTACCTATTAAGAAAGGGAATAAATTCATGGTCTATACTTTGCACATCCAAAACTCTTCTTATAAATTCTGATCATGTCCAGCATGCATAGAAGTACTTCCTGCTTCTTGCAAATAAGAGTTGTCATAAAATTTCCCTTTTCTGACATTAATAAGAACTGTCTCTTTTTTTCTTTCAGTAAACATTAAAAAAAGTGTCAGAATTTCACAGGTCACCTATCTGTCTGCCTCCAAATATCTTCAGAAACCAAACAGTGTGCTTCATCCAGCTTTCTTCAAGTATGTTTCTGCTCAGGTGCACATTTACCAATTAGTGCCCAAGCAAACAACGCTTCTGAAGCCTGCAGTTTCAGCTGTACTGAAATGGATCCAAGTTTTCCAGGAACAGACCAAGGAACTGTCCTGGTGTCCTGTCAGAAATTTTAGAAAGACCTGATATTTTTGATATATGTGATCACTCACAACAGCACCAGAATTCCGCCTTGAGGAACTTAGCCCAACAAGCTATTGCTATCTTAGCAGGGCACTTTAGCACATACTCAAGTATTCCGATGCATGATGAACAAACAAGAGAGTAAAATTCATTTTTAAAGAGTCACCTGACCAAAGTAATCTTGATATATAAAATAAGTATATAAATATATACAAAAATAAGTATATAAATATATATATATATATAAAAATAAGTAATATAAAAAATAAGTATGGTGTCATTTCAAACAAAACTTTAAAGAAGGAAACAAAGCATGATAGTTTAGGTAGTTTATAAAACAATACAAAGGTCTTTATAGCTTAAGGGATTTGTACTTAGCAGATTTTCTGCCCTCTTAGGTCACAAGTTTAAATCAGAATCACTTCAGCCATCCACAAGCCTAGAATTTTTTATGGATTAAACCCACAAACTAGTAGACTGAACAGGAAATGGTTTTGCCTCCCTTAGTACTAGATCATATACGTTTGGGAACATGACTATCTTGTTCCATACCACAGACTGATCTTAGGAACAGTCCAATACTTCTGCTTTGCACTCCCCTTTGGACCATAAAACAAGACAGAAAAAAGTGCATGTGGTTTCACTGAACCTTATCTTTAACATACTACTCCAGAAAAGCAGAGCAAAGGAATGCAGTTTGGTCAAGTGTTGCTTTTACATTGCTGGGAAAAGGCAGGATTGAAGAACAACTGCTGTTTAATTCAAAGGTAAATGCAGAACTTATTCATGGTGACAGACATTAAATACTAGTCCCTGGAAGTGGATTCTGTTGACAAAAGGCTATTTTTAAGTCACTGTTGTAGTTTTTAAAACATCAGTGTTTTGAAATCTGGTATCATAGTACCTGTTGATTTAGAAACACTAAAAGATCAGTTCTAAAAGGAACATAAGCATGCAGATGCAAACCACGTATGCCGAATCATCACTTTAACAAAGAAGAGAGGCCTGTTTTCCAAGGTATAATTTTTTCTAATCATTCACAAAGCAAGTTCCTCTTTAAGAGGTAATTTTAAATAGAATAGCGTTGCTAAACTTTGCAAACAATTGTTGTTTCTTTTCTGTTTTTAAAGGCACTTGCATGAATACATATAAAAACACATAGTTAACAGTAAAATAAAATACTTTCTGTGAATGAAGCTCTGAATTTGTAAATTTAAGTTATTACAAATTTAGCAGCATTATTCTCTTTTTAAAAAAAGTACTTTATGAATGGCACCTCATTTAGTGAATGCCTGAAAAAAACAAATCTGTAATAGAATGTATGTATTTTTGTGCCTATTCATGCAAGTGTGCTTAAAAACAGTACTGAAATTTGAAAAAGCTTCCATTTCCCAGCTACACACATCTGCAGTCAGAGTTCTGAGGACACAACTTCAGACAACTAAGTGCCATCATCTGGCCTGTCTACTCTGCCTAACCCTATCAAAATATTTACAGATTATATTATCTACACAGGGAAAACACATCTGCGGTTGACTGTGGTCCAAAAATTGTTGGGAGGGTTTCCGAAGCCTAAATCTCCGTCAGCAACAAATCAGAGTCAGACTGCTGAAAAGTTACATACCATTAAGGAAAACAAGGAACACATTTGGATATGAAAGTTCTTCACCACAGAGCAAGTTGACATCTTCAACTCCAAGATTACTTGCTAATTTAATAATTGGGCCATCTTCCATATCTGTAGTAATGTGAGTCATGAGGGCAAGGTTTTTAACCAAACCACAAGCCTAAAATAAAAAAATACACCTTTTATCCATTTTATTCTAAAGTATTAATACTATATGTTTCTTTTTCTTCCAAAACTGTACTTGTGAACAACAAAAAAAAGTCAAAGTATAAAGTGAAAAAAATGAAACAAATTAACTGCACTGAAAATTAGGATGGAAGAAAGGAACAATTTTCTATATCACACTGAAATATAATGTTTTAGCATTTACAAACTAATAAAAAATATAGGTGATCAAGTTGTAGTTCTTAAGTTATCCAACCATGTATAACCCTATACTTCAAAGCAACAGCTACTTAAATCATAATGGAAATACAAAATCAGTCTATTTACCAATTTGCCAGATATCCTGTATGTTCTAACACAAAATTCAAAATTTAAAATGAAAAATATCCAAGTATCTTATTGAGACTAGCTCGTTTTGACTACATATTTAAGCCAGAAAGTTCAGAGTTCCCCCAGTATTTTCTATTCAGGAAAAAAAAAGAAAAAAGAAAAACAAAAAAAAAGGTTGGTCATCATCAATCATTTGGTTGAAATAGCTGGATGATGTCTTTAAAGTAAAACATACAAAGCTGTTTTTCTTCCTCAATTTAAAGGCTAAAGCTGTTTCTGTAATAATAATATATGTTTCTAGAAAAATTGCAGGTTGACACTGCAACTTCAAAACAGAACATTTATTACAGAACAAAGGGATAAGAGTTTAGGACTTCTCTCATTCTGCTCTGATCAAAAGAGAGCAAGTAGCTCTTCTGCAAAAATGGGAGGCCTCACATCATTCTCATACAGCGAAATGACTTCTGAACAGTTTCCAGCCCGTCCACTCAGGTAGGAGAAAAAAAGCAATACAGCAAGGAGGACTAGGATGTAAATAGATGGGATGTGAGAAGACACACAAGTGGTGTTATCAGGCTGAGGATAATTTATCTCTCCAGAAACCTCCTTATCAGAATTCTTCCTCTGATGGAGGCTCATCTGCTTCAAAATAAACAGTGTCTCCATTCCTCAGGACAAGAAATACTCAAAGCAAAATAGAAGTTCCTCACCTCTCCTTCAGGAGTGTCAGATGGGCAGAGCATCCCCCACTGAGACGGCTGTAGTGACCGAGGACCACTCACTTTCCTTGTCTTTTCAAACTGAGAAGAGATTCTAGTCATCATTCCCAGAGCAGATATGTAAGACAAGCGGGACAATACTTGCGTCACACCTTGGCGGTCCATTTTGAATCTCTTCAGAGACCAATTTCCCTGTAGAATAAAATGAACATTTAAAAAAAGTTATTGCAGTTTATCCCTGTGTCGACACTACATGTCTTTTTTCAGTATTTAGGCAGAATGATATCTGAGGAGCTCTGCACAGCAAATGTTACCTATTTATATGGAACAACTTTCTAAATACCTATCAGCACTACTAGTTATAATGTACTTGTACTAAGTATTAAAAAAAGGTGAAACAAAAGAACTGCTCTTTCAGATGAGAGGATACTTTTGCTATTATATATTTGATCACACAAAGATTCTTTATCATCTGTCCCTCACAGGTAAATCAATACTCAAATTTAGCTAAATTAAATTATTTTCTGTTCTCCCTTTAGAGATCTTTTTGAATATTAAAAAAAAAGGTATTTTGAGTGAAATACACTTTTACAACAGATCTCACAAACTTATTTCTGCCTTTTTTGTGATCTGTTATTTTGGTAGGAAACACAGGCATTTATACTGGATAAGTCTGACATCAAAGCCATCTGTACTTTCTTGAAGGCTTTTGTTTTTAGAATGCAGAGGAAAAAGACTCAGTGATGTATCTTCTCACAGAAGAGCTGGGGGTGGGGGGAGAGAGGGGTTAGGTCTATCCAACTTCTCTGGTAGGATTACACCAAATATGAAATGCAAGATCCATGCATATGTCAGGATTTTCCTCTTTCAGGACTGCCACAGGCAGTATCACTTGTGGTTTTAATTACGAGAACAGAGGAGTTCAGAGAATGTTCTAGGACACAATTATGTTTCCATGCCAAGCAGATTTAATAATCTCTGCTGTAAGATCTTGAAATTCGGTGGTACAATTTTTAACTTCATGACATCTACTCCATATACATTTCCCACCAGCACTGGAGGCAGTGGATACAGCAAGTTACTGTCCCAGTTTACTACTGTTTACCCCAGCCACCATGTTACTGGACAGTGCAAAGGCAATGAAGATCTTCAAGGTAACGCCTTCCCAAGGATTGCCTTCTGGTTATTCCTGTAGCCTTTTTGATAAATTCATCTCACCAATGCTAACAAATAGTATGAAGCTCACTTGCTGTACTACACTGAAATCCTTTTAGAGCATGATTTGCTTGGCTTCTTTATTTATACATTAGCAGCACAATCCCATTTTGTGATGAACAGCAAGAAACCACCATCCATCCAAATGGTTTTCCTATTTGCTTCCTCTGGAGAGACTACCAAATAGTCTGCAGAACTTTCCTTTTTCCCTTGTTACAGAAAGTGGGAAGACATAATGCCCAACGGTAAGTCAGTCAAAAGAAACCTGTTCACTTGCTCAACCTTCTCAGGAAGGACTCACTCACTGACCATTTCATTCTTTAAGGACTGGGTGTTATCAGAATATAAGTGGAAGGATACAATAAATGAGCAGTTTTTCCTCATGCTAGAAATGATTGCATCTGTAGTCTAAACAAGCATGTGGTTTCTTCTTCACTGCCCAGAAAACTGTGACATCTCAAAGACTGGAGCAAGGGGGAGGTAAAAACGCTGCCTGAATAAATAATACGAAAAATTTCTTCTGCTTTGGAAGTGACAGACTGACTCCTTCAAAAGTTGTCCAAAAACCCCAAAATGGGGCCAGGGCTGTTGTGAGACCAACCCCAGTGGAGAACTTTGTACTGAAAACTCCTATGAACTGAAAGTTGCTCCCTCAGCAGTACTGGATGATTCTGCAGACGCTGAAATATCTAGGCCTGTAGTATTACTGCCTGACCTACCCTCTCTTCTGGTATTTTCCAAGGTAAACAGAAGACCTATAGCAAATACCACTGAACACCACCGTACAGTTGATGCAGTAGTGCTATGAATTCTTTTGCATGCTGCTGGTGTAATTATGAATCTGCTGAGTTATTTCATGCTCTTTGAGACTATCACTGAAGCATTCTGGTGAGATTGGAGATTGTTGTTTCCAAGAATGATTTTTATGGTATTTGCTTAATCTCTTGAATAGTATGCACTGGGCATTGTTCCTGAGAAATTATTTTCAATGCTTAAGAGCAGATGGTGTTTAACTGCTTATATGGCAGTAAAAAAAAAGTCCAAAGATAGTGGAAGAAGGAAGACTTCACAATATGTACTGAATAGTTTGCAGATTTATCTCTGTCAGTCCAAATGGAAAAACTGGCACCAGCTAGAAGAAAGCACTAGCATTTAGAGAAACAAATCTGTCAATTGTTTTGGTTACGTGCACTGTAGAGATTTAACTACATTTGGGGCACTCATAAAATTAAATAGTGATAAGCTTTAACGTTGGGATTTGAAAGTAACAGACTGTTGGTGGTTTTGGATGCAATTTGTGGAGTTAATTTTGTTTACAAGAACTGAAGAAAAGCCTCAGTTTCATGCTAGGCAGAAAAGCCCTCTCAAGAGTTCCAAAGATTAAAATTAAGTTGCACAATTTTTACCAGCTACTAAAATACTTAGACTAATCTAATTTCTTAAAAAATCGTGGCTTTCAAAGTCATTTACAAGCCAGTAGCTAGATTTCAGGACCCATCTCACAAATTGCTCTTGCACATATGTGAGGTACGAGAAAGTCAGTAATTGTATTTTTGTTCTTGTCCACTGGCACGAATTAAAATATCCATTCTAGCAAAAGGCAGACACAGGCTAAAATCTAACCAAGATAAATATTTAAAGGCTTAATTATGGATTTTTTTCAATAATACGGCATGTAGCAGTTTTCCCTGTTAAATAGTTCAGTATCATTAGCACAGAAATACTAATTTATATGCTGTAAATTTGCTCATACTAGCAACTTCATATGAATAAAAAGGCACCTCCCTTAGAGAGCTCAAAATTCAGCTTTTTTTTTTTTTTTCTACCCGTCCTCCCCCCGAGTTGTCTTCTGTTCATGATGTTTTCCTGATGTTTTCCATCCACCTTTTGGACATATGATGTAACCTGACCCTAGCTAAATCCAGATAATAAAAAAATACCATGAACCATATAGTCAAGTAGAACCTAGAAGACAGCAAGTTGAATAAATAAAAACGATTGCTATTTTAAATGTGCTTGTTTCTACCATTCCTTCACAAACACTAAAACATCACTTTTAAATAAATGGTGAAATAAGAAGTGGTTTGATTCTTCAGTGAATCCCAAAAGCCCTGCCTGTGACAGAGTTTTGCAATTTTAATCTATAAAGAATGTTAAATAGATTTGCTTTTTGATGAAAGACAGTAGAGTCATCAGAACAAAATTTACACATTTTCATCATTCACTATGGTAGAAAAACTTTACATACTAGAATGAAAAGAGAAATACTTACCGTGGAGATGGCATTAACCATGCCGTTGGTGATTTGGTCTTGACGCATATGCTTCACTACATCAAACTGAGCTGCACGTTGCTTGGGGATTACCTGGTCAGCAATCTTTTTCAGTTCAGAGTTAAATTTTTTGAATAAATCTTCAAAAAGAAGAGAAAGAAGCTGGAAATACAAAACAATTGGATTAAAGGAAAAATTATGCTTCTCAAGGTCTGGGAAATGGGGGGCAGAGAAACACATGTTTAATATTTCTACCTTTATACTTCTTGCCAATTAAAAAATATTCTGTTTCTCAAATGATATTTTTCTCATAAATTTTTTGCCTTGTTAAATTAAAGTGCAATATAAGAGAAATTACTTCATAATAGAAATCAAATTAAGTAGAAGAATGGTCTAAGCCTATGCATTTATTCCTTTTTGGTTTGCTTTAATCCTTCCTTCACAATATTTTACCATACCCATCGACCTCTATGCTATCCATTTACTGTTTTCCCTAATCTGCTACATTATAATCCATCTGATCTACTTCTTCCTTCTTAAAGTCAGAAACTCTTTTAAAGATTTAATACCCTAAATGTACAACCCTGAATTACACACAAGATTTGGAGACAAGACCAGCTTCTATTCTAATACTGGATGGAATAATGGCTGTAAAGCAGTAAGTGAAGAGTCACTTCTATTATTAAAAGCGAAAAAGGCTGTTTAAAGTGCCCCTTCCCAGGAGCTACTTAAAATGGACAAGACAGACACCCAAGTGACTGCAAGGGGCCCTTAGGGGAAGCACATCAGCAGCACGGAGTTTGGAAGCAGTGCACCATTTACAAGACCAGACTGAAGCACAAAAGATGCACCGTTACCATTGCTTCTGGACAAGCAGAACTAAAAGAGACTTTTTAGGGGCCCAGAAGCAATCTTTGCTTGACAGCTGGCAAGACATATCTCAGTTACACCGGCAGCTTCCTTACTCAGATACACTTTTATCCTGCTACTTTCTGCCAATCACAATCTATGGAAAACTAATTACAACCCCAGAGAGTCCAGCTGGTTCAACACGGAATCACGGAATCATGGAATTCTCAGAGTTGGAAGGGACCTCTAGAGATCACCTAGTCCAACTCCCCTGTTGACGCAGGAATGCCTACAGCACATTACTCAGGACTGTATCCAGGCAGGTCTTGAAAATCTCCAGAGAAGGGGACTCCACAACCTCCCTGGGCAGCCTGTTCCAGTGCTCTGGCACCCTCACCGTAAAGAAGTTTTTTCTTAGGTTTGAATGGAACTTCCTGTGTTCCAACTTGTGCCTGTTGCCCCTCGTCCTTGTCCACTGGAAAGAGTCTGGCTCCATCCTCCTTCAACCCACCCTTTAGATACTTAGAAGCAAGAATAAGGTCTCCCCTCAGCCTTCTCTTCTCCAGGCTAAAGAGTCCCAGCTCTCTCAGCCTTTCCTCATGAGGGAGGTGCTCCAATCCCCCAATCATCCTTGTTGCCCTACACTAGACTCTCTCCAGTAGTTCCCTGTCCTGCGTGAACTGGGGAGCCCCGAACTGGACACAGTATTCCAGTTGTGGCCTCACCGGTGCCGAGTAGAGGGGGAGAATGACCTCCCTCGACCTACTGGCCACACTCTTCCCTATGCAGCCCAGGATTCCATCAGCCTTCCTGGCAACAAGGGCACATTGCTGGCTCATGGTAATTTACTATCTACCAGGACCCCCAAAACACCTGCCATCCTTTTCTAGAAGTGCTACTATCTGGAAAGTACAATGGTCTTCCACATCTCTCCCTTAAAAAAAACCAAAAAAGTCTACAGTTTAAGCAAAGAAGCTACATAACACAGCTGAATAGAAAAAACCCAGCAATACAACCCTTCAAAAAAGCGCTGCAATTTAAGCCAATTATTTCCTGTATATGTACAATAACTACTTCTAGATCTTAAAATAACCGTAAAAGGAAAAGGCTACCAAAGTTTGTGATCTGACTTTTCTTGCTCTCCAATCATCTTTGTTTCTGCAGTTTGCTCAACCTCTCCTTGCAGACACTAACAGCTTCCCAAAACACTTAAATCTCCATTACATGATACATTTTAAGTGTTCACCATGATTAGCTTTGCAAGCAAGCAGTGTAAATTCTAAAGCTTGGCAGTTCTGTCCTGGGACTCTCTTTTACAGCAGCTCCAAGTGTCAGAAGAACTAAAAATGCAGCAGCTACCAATGCCAGAAACGGTAGTTCCCAGTGCACAAAGCATTGTGGGGCTAAACAAGCTAGGTATTCAGCCACCACAAGCTAAGACATTCTGGAGTCAGTTGTATAATTTAATTTCTGTATGCGCAGAATTAAACTGGATTTTAACTGTCTCCATCAGACATAGTCCCAACTTTTCCTCACCTCCTGGAAACAAGCAAGCAGACCGCTCATTCATCTATCACTGAGATGGGCCACTAGCTTTCATTTGCTTTCTTCTACCTACGCGTCCCAGCTGGGCTGATCAAAGCATTTGGCAAGTAATACCATAAAGCAGCTAACTAAATTATAAGCTACTCTTTTCACTGGCATCACAAATGCATTTAAGAATAAAAAAATAACAAATAACACCTAGAAACTCAAGACAGACATGAGATTTGCTATAAAATGCTCCCACTGGCCTTCATGGAGAGCAAGACTGGATTATCTTTGACAGTCTACTCTACAAGGCATAAGGAACACTTAGTGTTCAGTCACTAAATTGTAAAACCAGTGATAATACACACTGTAGCTAACTCTTGACAAAAATGGAATCCTATTTCCGCTCTGGACAGACAGTTTTTGCTGAAAACTGGTTAAACGATTTTTTTTTAGACCTGGCCTTAGCATGAAAGGAAGGTGTTGTAGACCATCTTTTCCTTCCTGACGGTTGTAGTACCATTAACATTTACAAGGCGATACCCTCTCACCACTGTCAAAAGAAACCCAGTCACCCGCAACTCACCTGCGATATCACATTTAAATCAGATTTTAAATTATCTTTTAAATCAGATTTCCATCAGAAACAAAAGCATCTTTTATGAAGCACCATATTAGGAAGGAGAACCCACTGGAGTATCCAAAAACTAGATTACAAAGGAAGTATTTCAAAAGTAGGGAAAAAGTAAAAGGAAGGAATGTGCAGTTTTAAGATGTCTGACGGTCTTGTCAAATAAGAATTAGACTCTTTCGAAATCAATTATGGTATACATTTGATCTCAACAGGTTTAAGCCGGACTTAAACATTTAACAAGAACATCTAAAAAAATTCACTTAGAAAATGTTTTCATATTTCATTTCTTGATCATTAAATTCCAAAAATCTCCTTATTCCACATGCCATAGGGATTACAAACCCACACCATCCTTACTCTTCTCTGAACTAATAAAGTAAGTTACACTCCAAATACACCAACTTGCTACTATTTGCCAGTCTGAAAAGCGTCATACTTTGCTAATTTCACTCACAGACTCTCGGTCTGTAAGAGCTCTGACTAGCTGGCAAAGCAGAATCTCACAATAACCGCATTATTTAGGTCAAGAGCAAGAGATTAAAGAAAAAGCATGGAATGCCAGTGATAATATTCAATGGATTTTATAGTTAGTCCAGGGCCTTTCAGCCCGCTTCAGACAGGAGCACTAAAGAGCAAATTATATTTAAGAAAAAAAAATACTGACAACTCATCAATTGATTTTCATTGAAAATCCTAAGAAAAATTAATAAAGAAGTTAAGCTGCTGAAATACAGTTTCACCAATTAGCTTAATGTCAGAGAATTCTAATTAGGTGCCTTGAGATTGCTATTTAGCGTTTAAGCCTTTAGAGTGCCAAATTCTCCCTTTCACACAAACTGGTTGCAAAATTAAAGACATTAGGCAGCCTTAATTATATTATCAGAACAGCTGGGATTAGGCAATCTCTGAAGTCAAGGCGGTATTCTTTTGTCACAGGGTAGAAATCCCTTGCTTTCCAGGGTGCCGGATTTTGGTGCTGTTCCATATCTCACCCATACAAAGCAAGCTGCATTAGAAACAAAAAAAAATTGAGGACAAAGAACAGAGTAATGCTTAGCAAATAATGAACACATTACCGAAAGAGAAAAGGTAGGTGAAAAGATTAAGCCTGAAATCGGTAGGTTTTGCTAACACCTCAGCTGGCACCTGGCCTACTGAGCCTCTAGTGGCAGAAAGACTAAGAGAAGGCTCTGTAAACCAGCTTGGCTAGTGGATACAACTCTGTTATCTAAAGCTAAAGCACATTTCGTACTCTCTTGTCCCATGGGGTGTGAAATTAGCAGCTATTGTTTTCACACATTTTTATAAACACAATGCCTTTTATGTCTTTACATTGTTTAGACCGCTATGTTTTTCTCCTCACATGGGAATCTAATCTTTTTTTTTTTCCTTTATTCAAATTTTAAATCAACAGGATTTTTATTCCAGGAACACGCTGGCATTAAAAGAAAAAAACAACTATTTTATCCATGCAAACTTTAGCTAAACACAAACATTTAGAAACTGGCAAAAAATCTCTACACTTTTTAGTCTGTAATCCAATCAAATTAATATTATGTCGATAACGTGGCACAGAGGAATTCAAGTGTTCAGCTTGAAATGAGCTTTTACAATATCACAAGGCAGCCAGAACTACTCTTTATCAAGTGTTACAACCCCCCCTGCATAGTCCTCCTTGATGTAGAAAAAAATACGCATTGGCTTTGTTGTGATGATTCTCTACATTTAAAACCTCTACCCAGTTAATTTAAAATGGCTTTGGTTGTTAACATCTGTGTGAGCAGAGGCCTTTTTCTTACAGCTTGTAGAAAACTTATTACCTGCTCTACTTTCTGCCTCTAAAAATATTAGGAAAACTACTCCTTTGATCCAGTTAAATAAGAACAATACGATGACAAAGCAACAACTTAATTTTACTGATTACAGTCATACTGAACTACAGCAACAACATTACAGCAGAAAATAAGTAAATCCATTACAGCTTAAAATATTTGCCCCATTAGAATATTGCACTAATGTCCTCTTACTACTCCCTACACTTTAGAAATATGTTCTGCTTCAGCACAAGAGTAAAAGTTTGATGAACAGGCAACATACTAATTTGAAGACAGGATTTTTTTTTCGTAACAGGTTAAGAGGGGTTTTTTTCTCCTTGTATTTGTGCTTAGAGTGTGTTCAAGTGCATCATCTAAGTTTCTTCAGAAAACTAGGAAGCCAACCATGTTTTTACTCTGAAATGACTGTGCGCTCTGTGTGCATGTTCACATGTCTGCATAGAGGACAGGGCAGGGTGGGAAGGAGAATAATAGTATGAGACAATATGCAAGCACACATCTTAAAAAGTACAGTAAGATAAAAATTCCCACTGGATATGAACAAAAAGGAACAGATATTGTTACCTGTGCTGCAACAGAAATCTCAATACAAATGACGTGGGGAGCAGAGATGTATACTTTCTCCAATCTGCTGCATTATGTATACTTGTCTGAATTTCCAATGCATGATCGATAACCAGAGATGATACCGACTGCCAATTTAAGTCAATACAGAGCACTGCAAAGAAGTCCAATACTAATCTAAATTGGTTAATCAAATAACCACACATGCCAAGGAAAAATCCATGCCATGGGAACTAAGCAGTTCCTTCACCTGACAGGCAAATTCCCACTGCATTACGAGAACATAGCTTGGCCAACAGTGGGGAACTGCCACCCTCTCTGCAAAAGAACAGTGCCAGACACTTCAAACCATCCCCTCCATTACAGCCCTTTGTAACTGCTTCTACCTCCAGTGCCAAAGTTCCGCAAGCAGAGAAGTCCATGCAATCCACTTTCACTAGTTGCTCAAGTTAACTTTAAACCACTTTGTTAATTCATGCTACTCTGGAGGCTAGAAAGGTAGTTGACAACAAATAAGCAATCTTACAGGCTTCTCCAAATTACAAGAGGCTTGAGTGGCTGTTCTGTGAGCTGCTACACAAGTTAGGTTCTCCATGGTGGGACAGTCTGGACCTGACATGCAGGCACTGACTTGGCCCCAGTGTGTTCCCTTACCCAGTTGCTTAGAGGAGGACACTGGAAGGTGGATCTTACTGCTGCCGTCTTGGCACTAACAATATTATAATGGAACTAGAACTGATGTGGTATTTACACTGCTCTGTCTTTTTATCTCGTATAAAGAGATAATACAGAAGTGAGGATAAAATTTATTAGTCTCAATCAGGGAAGCATATCTATGAGGCAACACAGAAAAGCCAACAAAAATAAAATGAGAGAGAAAACACTTCAACTGAGAAGACTCCTTATTCTGCATCTTTTAAAAGCAGGTAGTAACAAAACACTGAAAGAGCACCTCTGAAGTAAAAACTCACCTGCCCTGCTAACTCCAAACGTTTATTTCCATAGTAGTCTCTGTCATCTACTTTATTTTCTCCTTGAGCCAAAATTACTCTGCGCACCATCACTGCTGTGTATATGCACTTGGCACGAAAATTGAATTCCTTCACCTGCAAACAAAAAAACCAAAAAAAAAAGAAAAAAAGAAAAACATACTGATGTTTCAGGCTCAGTTCCTTAGTTCTTATTCAGACAAACACATCCATTTAAATCAATGGATAATCTGGGCTGACCGAGGAGTTACAAAAGGGATTTGTGCACTTTACCTTCTTAAAAAAATGCTAAAAGTAACATACATTAGTGACACTGAAACAGATACTAAATGAAAACAAATCAGAATAAAGGTACAGGTCATGACAATAAGGTCCTGAACTAACAGCTTATACTGCCTGGCTATGCAGAAAAAATGCATAGTATGATAAGTAGTTCAATGGTACAGCATTTCATAAAGATTACTTTTGACTCAATCCAAATCTTCCCCTTTATTTTGAGGATGATTTACTTTATCTCAGCTACAAAGCAATCAAAGACATTTTTCCCTGCCAAGAAAGCTCAGACCATAAATAACCACACAAATTTACTCCAGTGTTTTAAAAAACCTGCAACATTACATACAAGAACGTGGGTCAGAATAGTTGATGCTAGCAGCTCTCGTGCTTCTTCCATCTTAGTTTTCTTTGGGCCTCCCCACATCCTTTGCCTTCGTACTTTGTTTCCAATGTACTTCAATGCCTGTCAAGGGGGGGAATTAACTTGAATTAATATCAAAATTGTAACCTATACAAATCTACACACACACAGGGAGATCTGTATGTATTCCTCAGTAAGTGCAATCCCACTAGCCACAGATGATACAAACTCCAAGCAAAGTGTAAAATACCAAACACGTAAGTGATGTTAATAAAAAAAGAAAAATCTTGCAGATTGACACAATTGATTATAATTGAATATACAACATGTTATTTTATCATATGTTGGTAACATTTGGAATGGGAAGTGGTGAAAGAGCATGATTACTACAACAGTAAAAGAAAGGGGATTGCAGAGATACAGGAAAAAGGATTATATAAATTCCAAAGCTATCTAGTTTATTTAATTTGACTTTTCACCTCCAATTCTTTTGTGTACTTGCTAAGTTTCATTCAGATATTAAACCATGAGGTGGCACTCACTGGTTAATAGGCACAAATGCTACTGTGTGGCATCCTCTACATCTGTCTCCAAGAGTACCTTGCAATGATTAATGGATTCTTACTCTCTTACCAGTTGTCCAAGAACTGGAATCAATCTGTAGAATTCAGGGTCATATGTCAAAGAAACTATCCAGCTCCACACAGGAAGTTCCTGCCTGGAAATGAAGCCATGCACCCTATGCCAAAGAATTATCCTCTCCACTAAATGACAGACTTTCCTTTCCATCTGTTACCTTCTTCCCCAAATAGCTCACTTTCTTTTAATTTCATTTGACATTTCTTGCACAGAATAACTTCTTTATTTCTGTTTTTCTGCTCTTCTGGATGCTTCACATTTCTCTATGTTCCTACAGCATCACCATTTTACTCTTCTGATTCTTAATTAGGAAGGCCTTCATGCTACCTCTAACCCTGAAATGCCCCAAAAGATGCAAACTAGAAAGACGTTCACTTTAAAATACTCAACATCACACATGGAATGATTTGATAAAATTTACAATGAAATAGAAGAAATAAGACTAATCTTCAAAAGCTTCTCCTAGCAGATTAATATGTACATGATGGAAATGCTGCTAGCAAAATGGCATGTGTTCTGGCTAATTAAAAAAAGTACATGAGCTGAAGAAAATTCTCACAAGCCTTTAGTAGGATGGCGGGTGGCTATTATTGTGGACTTTAAACAAGAGGTTAGAATTGGAGGAGAGCATCTACTCACAATTAAATGGTAATGTCCACATCAATGGGGCTTTGGCGAAATGGGGCATGCAATTCCTTTTCCAAAAATGGGAATCGTCCTCAACAAAAAACTTTAATCTTATGGACATCACTACTTGTCGCATACTTTAAAACATAACCCTGGGCTTCTGACAATCACGCATTTCTTGACTTTGCCTTTTTTCAGTTAGGCAATGAGAGCAAAGCATCACTTTTGACAAGTCCTGCCCCTTAAAAACCCTCAGCTTAAAATAACCCCAAAAAACCAAACCTCAGAACACAAAGCATATGTTGATTGCTGACACAACAAAGTGGTCAATACCCACAATCTTTAGATTTTTATGGCCTCTGGCCATGTGAAAAGACACACCTGCATCTGTGTAAAAATCTGAGCTTTTTGGCATTCTTCCAGACTAGGAGCAAATGCAGCCATCACATGTTCCTCTGTGCCAATCATTTGTACAATCTCTTGGTCACTCTCAACACCCATGGCCTAGGAAAAGAAGAAAAGACAGAAATAGCACAGGCTTTATGTTAACTCACTGACATTTGCTTATGCTAATTTGGTATTGTTTGTCTGCATTACTACTAAGCAAGAGCTAGTTCTTCTCTAAGAAACTGTGCCATCTGGCACTGGCAGCACATATTCTAGCTATGGAAGAACGCTAAATGGAAATCTTGATAAGCAGCAGGAACACACACACACTCTTTGGAGAGCGTCTTTTTCTTCACTGACAGGAGTTAAATTCTATGCCTTTTCTTAAGAAAAAATAAATGGCAGGTAATAACAACGCTACGTGTGTAACAATGAAAACAAAGTCAGAATCTGCAATAAATAAAGGAAGGTGAAATTTCTTAAAAGATTACACATGGTCTCTTACCACAAGCAATTTCGCAAACTCAGTTGACTGTGGTGCAGCACGTCCCATTTGAGAAACGTTTACAATTTACCTCCTTTGCAGCTCTCTGCATTTAGAAGATGACTTCACTACACAATTCCACTTGAAAGCTATTCTATTATTTCACTGATCCTTGGACACCTTGTTAGACTTTATACTGCGGAAAAGCTTAATAAACTAAGAAAGCGCTTAACAGGTTTAGAAAAATCTCTCTATCAGTAAGTGTTTCAAGGTGGCAGCCAGCAGTGAAGACCTCTGTGGATTCCAGATGGTGCTAAAGCTCCCCCCTTCACACATTTGCCTGGAGCTCTGCCATATCAAGAAACGGAATAATCTCACTAAACCTCTTCTGGCTGAGTTATGTTTCTCAGAACTTTGTGAGGAAGTTACCTTCGCATTCATATTATTCTTCAAACTGCCTGCCACAAAGACCATTGTAAATAATGGCCTATGTAGACCCTAGTATTCTGGTTCTCATTAAAAACTGGCAGTGTCCCAAAAAGTCACATTTTCCTCAAAAATGCACAAACACCTTCCCTTCTTATTGCCTTCATTGGGTGTCACCTTGCTTAACACCTAGCTAATGCTATCCCCTTGCAAAACTGTTGCTCTAATTGTGAAATATCCAGTTTCTTTTTCTCTTTTTTTCTTTAATTTCTTCTTAATTTTCCAACAAAGAAGTGGTTGGTTGACGTTCCTTTAACTTAAAACTGTGTCTCTTCACCTTGTGGTTTATTAGAAATTAAAAGCAGTGCAAAAGTAGCACACACCCATAACAGTGTGAGAACATTCCTGTTTTAGTGCAAAGCACAGATCACAATTGCACCGTCTCGGACAGACTTGAGTGTCAAAGCAAGAAGACACAGTTCCTTCACCAGGTAAGAGTGTTTCAGCAGTTTGGTCCCACTAAGTAGTCACCCCTCTGATCTCAAGGCTCTTTTCAGAACCAGAATTTGCCCATGTGGTATTACTGTAGTTCAGATCTCTGTTTTCCAAATATTATTACACTTCCTCACCCTTTTAAATAAGGTCATACAGTAGTTAAAAAACCTCAGCTGAGAAGCTAAAAAAATCCCTCATGACCTGAGAGCCAGACTCACAAGAAAGTCTACAAAAGCCTGAAAGCTTCACTATAGTAATTTTACATGTGTCTAGCACTTAATAGCTGACCAGCCAACCAGCTGAGGAACCACAACTGGATTCATACAATTATTGCACTTAGCCTACAGAAGAACAAAACTTTATTAAAGGAATCTTTGTGCTATTCTAGGCACGTATACCAGGAATACATTTATCTAAAGCACATCAAATGCAACCTGATAAGCTATCACCCTATTTCTGTCCAACGGGTTAATTTTAAGATGGCAACCAGATTGTAAGAGTCACATAAAAATTGAGCAAAACAAGTGGGAAAAAAAAAGTCAATCTGCAGTTTTACTGTGCTCCTTCGTCCATTGAAAAATGGAAAGCCACAATAAATTAAAGAGGGTTGACAATTTCTTCTAACTTAATGAATTCTCTGATCAGAAGTCTGACAACAACAAGATGAGAATAGGACATATCATTATGCCCATGTAGATTTTCTAGTTGAAGTTTGTAGCAGCAAAGTCACTTGAAAATTCTGAATTTATGTGTGGGAAAGGCTGGGATCTGAGTACTCTCAACAATCATGGGCAGAGCTGCACACACAAATCCACCTGCATGCAACACTAACAGGGCAGGCAACAGACCCATGCTGGTATCAGACAGATTTGTAATCTTAACACTTTCTTTTTTAGTAAATTTGGCCCTGATGTTGCACTTCTACAAAAAAAAACCAAACCAAAAACGTACCAAAGAATTAACCTATGACATCACTAGGGTAGTAACAAAATATTCCTGGGTTGTTGCTTGCATTACAGCTACACTAAGGACATGCAAAGTAGGAATGGGTCCTATGCTTAAAGTGCTCATGATCCCAGGACAAAGCCGAGGGAAACAGAATTAACATAAAAGCAAAGCAAGGAGACAAGATGTCTTGTTTATTTTTGATTGGAAGGCAATGTCACAAAGGGATAATTTTATGGGGGGGTGGAGGGGAAGGAGACATTGCAAAGGGATAAAGTAGCAGTGAAAGGATGAGGAAGGAGATGGTAGCAGGCTGTTGAAGAGCATGGCTGGAAGGCTAGTAGTCAATGGACGTAAGACTGACAGGTCAAAGCAAACATTCCGAATATTCAGATCATCCTGAGTTCAAGAGAGAGAAAGTGGTCCAACTGGGGTCAGCCATTTCCTAGGACTGGGGAGGTTCCTGCTGCCTAAAACATGTGTGCGTGTGTGTACATATGAGTGTGCATGAGAGACTGCAAGCCCAGCTCTTCCTCCCCCAGCTCGCGTCTTAATGATGATGTCTAGGCGTTTCCATGGCACTTCCCTAGAATGTAGTTCTGCAGTCCATCAGGCTAAATTACAGAATGGAGACAGGCAGATGACTGGATTAAAAAGATGTCAGGGAAGTTCAAGGTTGACATCACAGACAGAATTCGTCTGGAGCTTTCATAATTCAAAAGATACGAGCTATGAAACTGCAGCCATGGGAACCTGTAATTCTGCAGATCCAGTAAGACCACCATTCAGCTGTTCCTCCAGAGTTGCATCTTAACAGCTCCAAGACTAACACACGTTTGTAAAAATGAAACTTGACCTGCTGCTCAAATCTTTTGCCTCAGGTCCTAGAGCAGCTCCTTATAGCTCCCACATAAACTAAAGATAGTTCACCTAGCGATTCAGGTCGTAAAATTCAATTTTTATGTCCCCCTACGTTACTTATAATTCACTTCCTTCCCCAACCAGTTTTGGTGCAGCATGCAACCTTCATTTACTTCAGCTCCTCGGACTCACTCAAGTCTACTGAAATAGCCCTTACCTTAAAACAGCTTTAACTCCCTGCAATGTAGGGAGCTCCCTGCAAAAGCAGCAGCACCACCTCACCTGTAACACTGATGTTTTTCAAGATAAAACACCCTTAAGTGCTACACAAATATTCCACACCTCCTGTAACGCTCATTGCTACCTAAAACTGAGCATGCCCAGGTAGAGCCTGTGTAGCTCATAGCCTGACATATTCAAAAAATGTGCTACGCACAGTTCACACAGCCCTATGATCTGCGCACAACTGACACACAGCTAAAACAAAGGTCTCTTGGGGTTGCAAGTCAACTCAGGACATCCTAAATACCATTCTGGCTGTATGTGTGTATTAACTAATGAAGCAGTGTTACACAGTAAGCAGGAAGCAAATTAGTTGTGTCTGTTTCCCATTACAAGGCAGTTAACAGCCCTTTAAAGACTTCAACAAATACATACTCTGGGGGCAAAACTGTCCAATTTATATCACTATTTCAAACCAAAAACTGCATTTACATATATAGGGACTGCACAAATGTCTGTCACTTTCAGGAAGAAAGGTTAAGGGAAAAGTGTTTAAGCCAGCACAGTGACAAAGCACTAACTCCCCACATCTGAACAGCAGACGCTTCAAGACTGTCCTAGAATAGTGCCAGGAACATGCCTTTTGTAGCCTATCAAATTTCAGTTAGCTGTGGTCAATGTGCTGAACTTCATAATACCACAACTTACATGTGTTCAGCACAACTAGCTGTTAAATCTCCAAATATGCCCATCACAAAAATCCTTACAGGTCTGGATAGCAGAAAAGCAAAGCAGCAGAACAAGGTCATTCAGGCCTGCAGTTTGGAAAAGGATGAACTGCAAGACAGATGCCCCCTTTAGGGTGACCCTACACAGTCCAGTCCCCCCACCTATCCAGATCAAGAGACCTTTAGATCCACACTATTTCCACCCCTCTCCACAGTCCTTGCACCATGGTTTTCCTTCCTCACCATGAAAGAAAAGAAAGGATGTGGAGCACTGTATGTTCAGGTCTTGCCCTAGCTGTGTCCATGACACATGCCTGAAACATGAAAATGCTCTTAGATTCTAGTTAAAGGGAGCTCTCTATGAATTTTAGGCCTCAGCTCTGTCAGCAGGTGGTGTTTGTAATGCTCTCTACTCCACAGCCCTTGCTTTTGATTAAGATGTCTAAGGGATATTAGTACACCTCCACTTTACAGTTGCAGGATCTTTAAATCCACACTAGATCATAGATCTCCAATACTTGCTTTCTTTTCTATAAAGTTACAATGATTTTCTGTATCTGATCTACACAACTGTCCCCTCTAGCTGGCCCATGCACTGGATAGCAGCCTTCTACCAATTACTTGTCATTTTCTTAGTCAAAACACAGAGATCTGTGGAGCCTGGCTGCAGCATGGATGCTGGTCTGGGAGGAAATGCAGAGATTTTTGCCATTGCTTTCTCAGTTTATTTTTTAATTGGAAATTATACAAGCAGTTGCTACAGTAAAAGTTAAGGATGCAAAGGCAACCAAAACTTTAGACCTTACACTGTCTGTACAGCTTAACTTTGCCCCTTGCAGATGCATATCTCTACATTACAAGAAGCAGAACACTTACTAGTAACAAGAAAGATCCTATGCTCCATAGCCATGGCTTGGGTCACAACAGAAAGGAATTATTCACCTTGCTTTCCCAATAAATCTCCTATGCGTAATACTGCCATGTGAGAGAGCTGAAGCTACACAGGGATCCCTAAGTTACAGCATTTGTAACATTGCTTCCAGTAGTTAAATACAACAAAGTAACGCTGCATCATAGCAAAGCCGAAGAAAGAAAGATCATGGGCTGGTGCCTGTCTAAGAATCTGCCGAAACACTATCTGGGATTTTTAGTTTCCAGCTAGAGACTCATCAAAGGTGGACAGAAGATCCCTGAAGTCCACATGTTATTAAAGGAAAGGTATGGAAAAGGACCACTCACGAGTACAGTTAAGTGCCAGTCAAGAATAGAACATTCAGAATGGTTAAAATGGGTGCAGCTAATTTGCTACTAGATTAAATCAATATAAATCTTTGAAAAGCACTACTGCCAAGAGCTTCTAACAACTGTAACCCCTTATTCAATAAATAAATGAAAAAATATGCAACATAATCTAGAATATAAAAGATACATATAGGCAAGAGGATAATTATAGCAAGCATTGTCAGAAGGTGACCAAATAGTCTGTACAATGCTGCTTAAGAAAACCCCCAACAACCACCTCCTCAGACTTAATAACTCAGAGCAGTTACTCTTCTGTGAGCAGGTATTTATCTATACCAGCAGGGGGTGACAAAATGTAATAAAAGTCTGTAAGTGAAGGTGGAATCCAGCTGTTTGGTACTTGAGGAAATGGATTAAGAGCCACATTAACACTTTCCTGCAACAGAAAAGTTGTGAGCTTAATCCTGACACTTTTATGTGCATTTCTGTCTACAAATAATTTCTCAACCTCCTTTTAACACTGGTCACTAAAACCACATTATCTCCTCCAACTACGTGAAGAGATGAGCTTAACCAGAGATAACAGACATTTGTTTCTCAAGTCTAAATCCAATTATTAAACTATTTTCTAGTACCAAACCCAAAGCACTTCCTACAAGAAAACCACTTCTTGCAACTCTCAATCAGCCAAAGAGCTGTGGTAATACAGAAAAGTCTGGAGTTGCCAGTGCCAACAAACCAGCGCTGCTGGTGGAAACTGCTTGGATCCTGTAAGCAACTGCTGCCCTCTCCTGGAAATTTATTTCCTCGAGTGATTATCAGCTCCCCAAACCACCTGTGCTGTAAACCATTACAGAGAAGACGAAAAAGGAGCTATAGGATTTACTTCTATTGGTTGCCAGATCCAGTCAGAGGCATTTTTGTGCCCTAAGCCACCTTCCCTGTGAACAGTGCCTCCAAGAGTGCTGCCCAATTTCCTTCTGCACACACAGCGCACCAGGCTGCAAACCCACAGGCAGCAGTGAAGCCTACAGGACAGGAAGGAGCTACCAGCTGTTGGGAGGACAGGTCCTAGCCTGAGGCCTAGCCATGCCTTACTGTCTTCTCCAGCTGCTGGACAGTGCATGTCCACCCACCACCGTTACTAGCTGTAGCCCGTACCACAGATGGGCTACCAGCCTGCTTCCAGTCCTGTTGGGCAGCTAGGGAGTAGTCATCATTAAGCCTTCAGTTGTGTACACCCTTGAGTGAATACAAATGAAAGAGAGAAGCAGAGGGTGAAAGAAAGCAGTTCTGGCAGTTTCACAGGCAATGAGGGCCAAGGCATGACACTGTCACCAGCTCAGCTAGCAGGGTAAATACTCCCCAATTCTCACCCAGAATCAAGGATGGATGCCTCTCACAGCCCTTTGTCAGTCCCACCAGGGATCACTTCAAAGCTACGTTGCTCGTCCATGCATTCACTGCACTGAAGATGCTGGTGAGCATTCCTGAATCAGACAGGGATTTTGAAGTGAATGACTGAAGCAGAGCTCGTTCAGAGGGAAAGGAAGTTAACTGCCAAGAAATAAAAGCCACTCCAGTAATGTTAAAGATTTAGGACTAGGTCTAAGAATTGCAGGACTCCTCCAAAAGCTATAATTTTTGTTTACAGTTATGACTGGAAGTCATGTATAATGAGCTCATGGCTACATCATGTTCCCGGATCTGAAATGAAGGGTGTTGAGCTTCTAAGCAGTCCACAAGTTGGAGGGGGGAACAAACCAGAAATGAAGACCCTTAACACAAGTTTGCAACACAGCTCATAACAAAAGAAACCAAACCCCTTCTGACTTTCTGTAGCAACAGGAGCACAGACAGCAGTGCAGAGGGACCTTACAAAGCAGTAAGGGGGCAGCAGCATTTGTCTTGGCAAGCAATGCTCTCCTTGAAGAAAAATGCAGCACTTTTTCCCTTTTTTACTGTACAATAAAGATGACTTCCCAGGGGGAAAAAGCTTGCATTCTCTAAGCCCTGCCAAGTCCTTCTGTACATACTAACTTCTGAGAGCTGCTGCTGATCTTCATTCTTGAGTTACAGTACAGCTTTTTTTTTGCCCCCACCAAACCAACAGTTGTCTTACCTTAAATATGATAGCAATGGGAATATCTTCTGACAGAGTGTTATGCCTCAGGTAAAATTTTCCTTGTTTCACAATCATATTTGTTCTGCTCTTCTTCTCATGAGTGGAACTGAAGTTAAAAAAAATATATTATGTCCAACAGCAAGTTTGCACTGACACTCCTAGAATGTTCTGTATAAAACTTATCAAGCTTGAGCAATCTTTCATCTGAATTAATCCCACTTTTTCCTCTTTTAAAAATTACATGAAAACAGCCAGATATCACCCCATAGCTCCAAGGTATTACCACCTGTGAAGGCAAAGATCCATATTGGACCGAAGTAGAAGCCTGTATTTTTAAAAATCATATTTGCATGCTTTTATAATCAACTTGGATGTAACCAGCAAGGTCAAACTGTGCACAGGTACTGTGGCAACAACAGTAATGAGATAACAGTACTTTGTTATATGTTTAACCTCATCTAGGCTTACTGTAGAGGAACAGTAAAGTAGCTAGGAGAGATGTGTGAGAGGCCTCTGGAGAAGCAAATACACTGAACATTGACAAGCACCATATTATACCAGCACGCAGCTTAAAAACAAAACCAAAAGGCAAACAAAATATAAATAAAAATTAGTCGAGGAGGAAAGGCCGAATTTAGCCTACTTTGCCATTTTCAATAATTTCTGTAATACAAAAATATTTGATTTTTGTTTCCTTCTCAATTGCCTTTAAAAGATATTATACCAATTTGATTTAGAGAGTCAGACAAAAGGTTACATCCTATTTCCACTGTGGTAACTTCATGTTACTTGCTGCAGAATTGAGACCAAACACCATCAATTAGGAAGTGCACTTTGTTATGTTAGAAATCAGAACTTGCTTTTCCTAGTCTGGGATGAATCCTGAAGCATATGAGCAACTCCCACTGATTTTTGTGGGAATACTGAACTGATTTTGGGATTGATGTTTTAGTGTACAAAATGACAGTAGCAAGAGGGTCGCACTGAATGTCTGCAGCTTTTTCCCATTAAACTATACTAGGAAGAAAACTACACAGCTACTTCAACTACAACAATGAACTTTTAAAGCTTTGGTTTTATTTGCTTTATGTAATTGCAGGCATTTAGCATACCTGGTAACGGAAGCACCAACTGTGCCTTTTCTATCAGCTTCCACAATGATTCTGTTTTTGGATAACTGCTCTTGAATAAGAATGACTTTCTCTACACCTTTAACAATGAAATAGCCACCTATTCAACAGAAAAGAAAGATTTTGCATGTCATTACCCTTGCACCTTACTTGCCTCCTTCAATAGGCCTTTGAATATAAATTATTAGAAAGTAAACAGTAAGTACACAAAGGACAAAACAGGAGAGCAAGTTCTCCCATAAAAGAGTAAAGAACAAACTCTGTGTGGAATCTACAATAACTACGAAAATGTTCCACTAGGCTAAACAGAACTTTTGATAGGCTCACACACAGTATTTGAGATCTAAGACTTTATTTGGGAAGCACTTAGACAGAAAAAACTCACAGGCACACCAAAAAGTGTAAAGCTGTAAAAAACCCCCAAACTTGTAAGGTAAACATACTTATTAAAAGATGTTATTCAATTGTTAGTTCTACAAATTAGGTAAAAATATTGCCTGCCAGAAAAGTATATCATAAGGACATCAAAAAAGAACTGGCCATTTCAGATGCTTGGTATCAAATAAAAAGAGTAAGTCTTCTGTAATTACCAACTCGCTCTCTCCAGCACGCCAGTGAAAAATTTATATTACTTTTAAAAATGTATTTTAATGCCCTTGTTTTATCTAAGACAATATAAGACATGAGCCATGTTAGATTCCTCTCTTAAATCATAGCTATCTATTAATGCTTGTCCAGCACAGCACGTCATGTCACTGTATCTTGCCATTACAAGCAAGCACAGCACATGTCCAGTGCGTGCTTCAAAGGCAGCAGATAAAAACCAAAGAAGTTGCTTATTATAACCCTTCATCTCCTCTCTATATTTAAAATGTTGTCATGTAACACTTTATTCTTGCTTTATAAAAGGTAGCAAATGAAAGTTCCCACTCTGGAGGACACCATTATACCTCACTCTCCCCCGATCCACTTCATTTTCACAAACTCCATCTCTGCTCCTATATAACACATCACTGTACAATACTATATACACTTCTCAACTTTCTCAAAATTTTGGTGTACTGTTTTTGTGGTTGAAAACTCTGTCTGCAAATACAAACGTTCCATCCTGTCAACAATTTCTTACTATTTTCAAAAGCCTGCCGGTTTCTTTTAGTCTCAAGCATACGCTTGAGAAGTTCCCATGACTTCACAGTGGCAGGAAACATACCAATGGGGTATTTCTATGCTGGAAAACACTTAAAACTAAAAGCACAGATGGGAAAAAAAATATGAGTGCAAACGTACCTGGGTCTAAAGGACATTCATTAAGTTTGGCAAATTCTGCTGGAGTTTTCCCAGTAAGAACACAATTGGAGCTACGCAGCATTATAGGCATTCTGCAAGGAAACCAGTTACACTTTTACTTTAGATTCAGCTAGAAAAATATAAATAGTCAAATTTGGAACAAAAACCATGCTGAACATACTGGAGAAAACACATGTAAGGTAATTAGAACACATGCAAGCGATGAACAACAGGTTTTTCCTTTAATCCCACTTTATTTCACGGAACATGTAGTTTGAAAAGAGAGACCTGAAATCGAACATCTGCTGGCAGAAACTGTAGACTTCCTATTTAATTCTTATGCAGCTACTACAGGCATCTATGCAAGCACAGTCACCAAGGCCAATATTACTAGTGCAAAGACTCCTGGTCCCCAAAAACGGTACAGTCTGTACTGAAGAACATGCCATTGCAGATCTGCTGTTACCAGTTTTAATTAGAAAAAGCTACTTCAGATCTGATTTCCCACACTACAATCACATCTTCTAGCTGTAGATAGACGGTGCCTCTAATACATAACCTAGGCATGAAGTTTCCTCAGCAGTAGCTCTGTTTCTCTGGTGTCTTAGCACAGAAGCCTGCAGCAAGCATTTTGTGAAGCAATATGAAGTGGTGGAAAAATATTCCAAGAAATTAAAAACAAATTCTATGCTTAGGGAGGGGAAAAAAAGAGAAACTAAAGATGCACAGACTGGATATAAGGCAAAACTTCTTCACCATGAGGACAGTCAAGCAGTGGAAAAAGCTGCACAGAGAAGCTGGGCAGTCTCCATCCCATGGAGGTCTCCAAGTCCTGACAGGATAAAGCACTGAGCAACCTAGTCCACAAGATAAAACCAGCTTTGCACAAGATAAAAACAGCTTACCACTACACCCATCAAAAGACCTCCATGCCCTTTAGTCTCTTCTACAAAAATGCGGACTTTTGATCCAACTTACAGAATTTCATTCCTTGGTGGACAGCTTTTCTAAGACCTATGTTCGAGTTAAGTTTTTAAGATAAAGCTTAAACATTGACTCGCTTAATCAGATCTGCTAAGACATATTTTGACAAAAATAAAGTGAGTTCAACTATTTGCAACCTCAGAGATATTTCATTCAAAATTACTCCAACAAAAATTAAGATTTGGCAGCTCCTGCTAATGAAGTTATATTTCTTTTATTCAAATCTTAGAAATTATTTCAAATTCTTGGCCATTTTCATATTCTTATATGTTAAAAGAAAACTGATGAACTCAAAATTCTGTATTTTTGAAGAGGATAAAAAGCTATCTTGTCACTACACTGCTCTATACAGATAACCTGTTTGTTTCAGTCATTTCACTGAGAAAGTGTTTCCTAGAGATAAGAAGCTTCATATGACAATCATAATCTTGTATCACACATGATAAGCCTAATACATTGGCTATTTGTATCAGAAACAGCAATCAGTTGGCATAAGGAAACTCAAAATGGAGTATGTAAATGTCATCACTGAAAACTCCAGTGAAACAGATGTTACCAAGTATCTACTGTTTATTTCACCTGCAAGCAATAAAATATTTTGCAGCTAACATAAGACACTATAGTAAGTCATCCTCCTTTTGAGGACAGAATCTAATTTTTTAAATATCTGAAGTTATCAGGAAGAATGGGAAGAAAATAATTAAAAAATAAAAAGAGAAAATAAAGTTATTGAATTTCTGTGCATAAAGACACAGAAAATGGCTACACTAATTTGGAATGCTATTAAACATTCAAAGGAAATTTTTCTTTTTAAAGACACAAAGATATTGCCCTGAGGTTGTTTTTGGGTTTGTTTTGGGGTTGGGTTTTTTTTGTGTCTAACACACATAGGTTATGAGTGACTACCAAACAACAGAAATAAGACAGGAAAGAACATACAGCTTTCCTGTCCCAGTCTGAACTGCATGTCAAACAAGAGCATTGTATATACTCACTGGGCAAAAGAAAAACAGTATAATACTAGGGATAGATGAAGAAAATTATTTCCTATAGAGATAATAACTGGATATTAACAGTTTTTAACAGCAAAAAGACTTTTTGCATGTATGTCCTTAAAACCAGCTGGATGACACAACTTTATTTTTTAATGGAGAATACTTACTATTTCTTGCTGTGACCTCACCTCATAGGAGAAAGAGAAGAATTTATAGGAACAGGCCTTAATGTAAGATGCAAGATACTAGTGCTGTGCAGTAATTTAGTCTTTTTGAGTATATTATGGATGCTTTACAAGTCTTCTTCACCTCCTGTTTACCTTTCTTTTTTTTAAGAGAGATGTAGACAAATGTCTAGACTAGTTTTTGTTGTGCTTCTTTTAGCTGTAACTTATCCTTTAAAGTACTGTCTTTTGTATACAAATTGGTAATGTATTTTGGTGAAAATGCACATTTACTTGAACTTTTTTCTTTGCCTATGGCACACACCATGAAATAATTCAAAGGATTCAAATTTAGATGGTCTTTTAAAAACTCTTGTTTTCTTAAGAAATTACTTAGAACAATAAACTGTTACTACAGCTACAGAAGCTTGGTTTAATAAATGCCTTGCTGTGTATCACGTTCTATTGACAGAGTTAAAGAGGGTTTTTTATACAAAAGCTTAAAATTTCACTACAAGGAGTGTAGCTCCTTAAGCATCTATGTTCTCCTTCCTGCCAGTATTCCAGCTTTGGTAAGATGCACAGTCACACAGTAAACAATCTCTATAAGGCACTGACCTTTAAAGCCAGCAGGGATGGTCTTTAAGGAATCTTGTCTACAAAAGGCAGACATCTTTATTGCCTTTAAAATGGAGTTTTGCTTTCAATAAATGCTAAAACTGCCAGGTATTTTGCCTTTTTGGTATGGTTAAGAGCTTGTTTTTCTCTCTAAGGCAAATTATTTTTTCTTTAAGAAAACAGATGTCCTAACAATACTAATAACCTCAAGTCATTTGACAGCCTTTAGAAAAACAAAACCAGTAAAAAATCCTCAACTTTTCTCCACAAAGCTCAGCCTTTGCTCTAAATCAAATTAATTTTAAAGGAGAGCTTAACCTCATAGGGAAGAATTCATACTTGCTTTACTGGTTTTTACCATCCACCTTCCACAGATGTACCTCTACATATTATGTATGAAAGACTGAGTAATTTGGCTACAAAGCAAACATGACTGTTTTCATTTTGCAATAATGCAACTTGCAGCTCCAGTATTCTTCCATATATTTCCCTCTTTGCTTTTATAGCAATACAAACATCCATCCTTATACTCATCCTTCTTTGGAAGGAGACAGATTTACAGAAGCTTTTGCAAAACAATCACATCCTGTACAGCTGTTCATCAAGATCTGCCTGCTCACTGATTCTTTTAACAAAAGACCAAGGTTAGCCTACATTTATTTTGCAGTAAAAACTCTTCCCAACACAGCAGCAAATGAAAACTAATACCAGAAGCTCGACATATGGTATCTTACCTGCCAATGGGTAATGCATTGCGTATGATCCTCTGGCTACCTCGTGTATATTCAATGTCCACTGTAATCGGGGCAGAATAAGTCATGTCTCTCAGGCGGCACTAAAAGGAGAACAGGTTAGATGTTCTTAAAACCTGAAGAGTCTCTCTTAAAACATCCTGTGTTTGCCCTGTCTCCTGTGCTCACAAAGAAAGTAAGCAAAGTGAAGCTTGACCAAGCTCTTCCTGGTACCCAGACTATATTTGACAGTGTCTCCTGTTTAAAACAAAACTAAAAAAAAGCCAAATACAATTATTGTGATGTTTCAAAAGCAGCCAGTGGATCTGTGTCTTCAGAGGACAGTACTGTAGAGCGTAACTTCTAAACTGTTTAATTAAACAAACAGGCCTAATCAGCAGAGCTGACACAAAGACCATACTATGCCACAGGCTCTGAGAGCAGTGCTCAGCTCAGGGACATTTCTAGATGAAGACTCTCAACAGCTGAAGAGTTGTGCTGTCATATGAAGTTTGACAGAAGGGAAACACACAAGAGTAAGAGGGAAACTGTGCTACCTTAATAGAATGAGCAAATCTCACTGTATGGTACTGTTTCTAAAGATGACTTACGGAAGGCCCTCTACAGTATCACTTCCTGTAAAGATTCCCAGAATTTGTTTGCAAATTCCTCAGACAGCAAGAGAAGCAGGACATGATATAGCTCAAGGCTCAATAATTTCTAATCCCATCTTTCTGGTCGGCTCTCCCTCGCCTCACTCTATGACTCTGTTGCTAGCTCTTAAGGTATTGCGTATCTTCATGCAAGACAAAGTTTATTGCATTTGCTGAACACAACAGAGCAACTCATAGCAGGTCATTCGTGACCTCACTGAGCATTCTATACCTTTGAGCTCCAGGACTGTAGGTTTCTCAGTATTCAGACTTGTACATTTACGGTTCTGTAGTCTTTCAGTGTATTGATTATACATTAATTAAGACTGCGCTGTGCATTGAAGATGCAACTGTATGGAAAAATACGTCTCAAGAATCATTGCAAACTGGATGCTCCTTCTCTCCACATTAAAAAGCAAACTAATTAAAAAGTAAAACTTTTCTAGTAATACAATACTGATGTGCACCAGCAGATTTCAAGCTGCGACTTGTAGGAAACTAGGTTCCATTGTGCTCCCAGCAACTTCATCAAATTTAAAAGTAACTGAGAATATTTCCATTTTCTAATTACTTTAAATTCATCTGTATGAATAGTTCATGAAACTCCCATAAGAACTGCGTGAGAAGGAGAGTTAGTCAGCTTCATTAGTATAACTTGGGGGAAAAAAACCTTTGGGATTCTTTGTGTGTGCTTTGTCCACACAAGACACAGGTATAAAATAAGAATTACACAGTGTAATATTCCAGCACTTGTGGTTTCGTATCACCTTCCTTGAGGTAACTTCTCCTTATATTAGACACCTAGAGGCAAAAGACAGGCATGACTTGAACTTCAATTATCTTTATTCCAGAAGTACACAAGCCATTTGTTAACCTACATGCTTACAGCAGCGCAAAGAAGTTAAATATACTCCCCATAAGGCTAATGTTCTCCTGCAGTTTCTTATAATTTTATCAACTTCCATCTGTTTCTGCTCAAAGTTTTCATGTTTGCTCTCTGACTCAGACTTAAAAACAGAGCAAAAGAGCAAAAAATCAAGAGATACATTCCCAAAGAAGACTGGGAGGGAAAGAAAGGCAGAAGTGACCTATGGTGCAGACAGTAGCAAGGCTAATATTAAAAAGAAATTAATAAAAACATCAAAGAACACTACATTGTAGTGCAAGGACTTCAGTTCTGTCATAATGACAGCTGCAAGATCACGCAAGACAAGTACTTTTCACTACTTTCATGGAAACTCACTCAAATACAGCTAGCCTGAAACGCTGAATACAGCTACTTGCACACGTCAGAAAAAAATTTAAAAAATAAAATTAAAAAATGTGTTACATGATGTTTAAATCTCTGAGGCTTCTTCCTACAGTGATGGTGGCATGCATTGTATCACCCAATGCAACACGCACATACTCAAAATATTTTGTTATATGCAGCTACCATGCAAGACATTCCCAAGATCAAACAAGACAGATGCAAACATTAATACCTCATGAGGTGATACAGGTCGTGTCACATTGAAGCTTTCTTCCACATCTGGAGTACCCACATAGATATTGAGGTACCTGTAATACAAACAGTTCCAAAATGAGCAATGAGCCAAATATTTTTCAGGTGACCTAAAGGAAGCAGAATTCTACATATACTGAAAAATGAAGTTACTTTGATGAATGTAGGCTGATTAATAATGATCAGTGATTCTTCCCAAAGTAACTAATTTCATTTGAGCTGTGTTCTAGTTAGTAAACTGCATGTGCAATAAACCCCAAGTTACCTTTGCAAATAGACAAAAAGAAACTCCCATTTGTCATGCAAGACTACTAAATTTACAGGAAAATGGTGACATATGGTATTGTTAACAGCTGGCTATTAAGTCTGCTTCACATGATTACTCTTTAGATCTTCCCATCTTTCAATGCTCCAAATAAGAGATAAGTCATGGAAAATACTCTCTTGATTTACACCTGAACAGGTGCCTATAAACGTTTTATAGCCAATAACAAACCCATGCGATAGTACACACAGTACTTCTAATAGGGAAATCATTTCACGCTTACTTCAAGTACCACATTGGGTCAGCATCACTTGTAACTTTTTCATTGGCCTTCATGATTTTCTTTATCTGGAGGGGAAAAAAATAAAATAAAATAGAACCATGTGCCTTTTCTGAGTACTAAGAGTCACTCTCTTCCCACCAAGAAAGCATACCTCTACGTTGATGAAATAGTTGAATGAGTCTATGTGCTGCTTCACAAGTCCTTTCACCTGGAAAATACATGCATGCAGCAAATAAAATTAGCTTCAATAACATTAATCACACAAGGCAGAAATTAATATATAAGCATTTCTAAGTGCTTTTGGGTCCGTGCTAAATTCTTTCAGTTCACAAACTTCTGAGAACTGCCTGGATGATTGGCCTGATTCTGCACTGTACATTTCCAGGTTTACACCAGAGCTGTCATTGCTCTTTGAGTCAGAAAACTAATGCGGTAACTGTACAAAGCAAACACCCAGTAGACTTTGAAATTCATACAAACAAGAGCCATTGCAAGTCAAAATATTTTATCAGTTTGCCATTATTTTGAAATAATTTTAACCACTTATAGTATAATTAACCATGTGTGCTGCTTGAGAAAGAAGTTGTCTGCACCCTAACAAGAGCAGCTGGCATAAAGAAGAATGAGAGAGAGAGCCCATGAGACAGGGGAGACGGAACAGAAGTGGGATGTGAAAGAGAAGTCAATAAGCAAGGAAACAGTCACAGGAGGGCAGGACACTCATAAGACATCTGAGTTTGATTTGTAGGCAGGAAGAGAGAGAACATGCCCGGGGTAATATCGTACAGAATAAACACTACCCCGTTCCCCCAGGTAATGAGTTGATTTAATTTCAAGGATTTAAGTTTAAGGCATTTAGAGCAATAGAAAGAAGGGGGATTATACTAAGTAAAATGATCTGGGATTACAGAAGAAAAAGCAAGATTTCGGCTTGAAGGAATACTAAGAGAAGCATTCATTTTGTTAATAGATTGGCATTTGCAGAAATAAAAGGTGTAACTATCCTAGCTACAGTGCAAAACCCAGCCTTGAAAAGAAGAGTGCTAGCTGATATTGAGACACATGCTCCCAGAGGGCTTTAAGCTTTGAAACATCCCATGACACAACACGTTACAAGACTTAAAACTTCATACAGCAAACAGATGCATTTCCATAGTTTGCATGATAGGCAACAGTTCATTCTGAAATTATTAGAAAGACATGAGAACCTTAGAATGACAAATCCAGCTGCTCAGTGAAGCCTTTATGGGTTAAGACAAAGGAAGAACGACTCCAGAGCAAAATTCTTTCAATAAAAGTTTCTCTAATTTACAAAATCATTGCATAATATATGATATAGGAAAGAAAATATTATGGATTTATTGGTGTCTGGAAGTCAGACTGGTGGTTCTTTCCATTTTTTTTATGAGGCGGTATCAACAGCTTTATTGAAAGAAAACTCCACTAGAGACACCGTAATGCACAACATCAGCTCTGTATAACTGTATCACTGCTGGCATAAATAAACCAACATGCAACAGAAAGGTCAGACCACCATCAGCAGCCCTGGAGTAAAGGGCTCACTGGCTGGAAATAATGTGGGATGGATACACTCAGCATAAAGCACACAGTAAATTGCACCTCACAATCAGCAGCCCTCCCTTTTTCACAGTCTCAAGAATTCAGACAATATCACTAGCTGAGGCTCATGATGGAAGTTCATGTGGTTGCTAGGAGAGACAGAGAAAGGGGATTCATTAGGGTCCTAAAGCATCTTTGCAGCCCTGAACCAAAGTAAAAACATACACAATCCATAACTGACCTTTAAACTTTGTTTTCCTGCCAGGATCAAACACTCAAGGGTATAACAAAAAGAGAAGTGCAGGTATTGAAACTGGGAAGGAAAGGAATTAACAAAATCAGGCTGAAAAGAGCCTTACTGAAGTGGGGAACCTTTCCAAAGACTGATGACAGGTGCAGAGGTGGTGGCAATTCCCTGAAGGTACCTATGCACATCACAGACTTTACCTGCTGTCTTTATGATACAATTTTCGTTACTGCCTTTCTCTTTCCTCACTTCCAAGTGTTATTACATACAATGGCATTTTATATAGAACTGTGCCTTCTACTAATGCTAGATTATATGACTAGCACTGAAATTAAGACACTAGTAATCTTTGAGCTCTGATATTCATGAGGGAAGATATACATATATTCAAGCCTTTACAGAATCCAGATGTGTGGTTATATGCTTCCTATGACAAACACAACTGCAAACCTAACACCACAGTCTCATATAAAGACCATGAATGGGGGTCTCTGGGTGCCAGTAAAACTGTAAAATAATCTGGAAACATTACACCATATACATTCTTCATTCTGAATGGCCATACAAAAATACCAACCTCTAAACAGATGCCTCCACAAATTAATTTACAGATTAATCAAGATACCAATATATATGAAACAAGTTTATCCAGAATTGTATGAACTAAAAAAAAAAATAATCGCAAAATCCATACAGAGGGTGAGGACAGGTATTCTGGGAAACAGCAGAAGCTAGAGGAGACAGAGTATTCATGCCATGAAATGAGTCCATAACACTAACCTTTAGAAATGCTGGAAGAAGTCGCCATTTTTCCTGAAAATAAAAAAGAGTTTGAAACAGATTTCCAAAGAGTGACCAAACATCTAAGATGCTTAAGCTTTTTTGGTTTTATTATTATTATTATTATTATTTTTAAACAGTAACATTATTTAAAACCAGATCCATTTAGAAAAAAAGACTGCCCAAAGTCAATCTATATGAGTAAAAAAAACCAACAGGGAGATGACTTAGATCATCTCAGTAAGCCATACTCAAGACGCAATGGGACATTGTCTTTTCTAAAAGCAACTCATGTAAGAATACGTATTTCTTAGTAAATGCCTTACTACCGTGTCCATGTACCAAAAAGTTAGAACAACTAACTTTTTTTCATCCTGTTAACACTGTAAATTATATTTCTAGCAAGGGAAGACTTGCTACAACTTTTACTTTACAAAATACATGCAAGAACCTCAGTCCTGGGAGCAGCACTTGCAGACATGAGTCTCTGTAAAACCTACCAGTACCCCAACTCCTACAAAGATTTAGCAAAACTATCTAAACAAAGTACTAACAAGTGTGAGTATATCAAGGTTCCTACAAACTTTTCCCCATTTCTATTCTTCAGTGATCACAGGGAACATCACCCCCACCTTCTCCCCAGATTTGGGATGAGAGATGCAGGTGGGGAGCAAAGGTGAGGAGGGCCAGACAGCACAGATCAAGGCTGCATCACTTCAGTCCACAAGAGAGTATACTATAATGCTCACACACCATCAGCACCTCACAATTTTAGTTTGACATTCAGCATTTAGAAGCACGTGGCAATGCTGTAGTTGTGGCGTAACCTTGTCCCTTGTGGTGCAGGAGCACAGAGAGGAATTCATGGCAAAACACAGCACAAGGCTTTGAGCTCCATTTCAGACGTGCTCTTTTGAGCAAAAAGCCCAGTACAGCCATAGAGACCTGAAACACGGCCTTCATCTCACAAATGAATAAAGTCTAATCTGATAGCCTTCTACGATGGTGTGACTGGACGAACAGATGAGGGGAGGGCAGTGGATGTTGTCTACCTTGACTTCAGCAAGGCTTTCGACACTGTCTCCCACAGCACCCTCATAGGCAAGCTTAGCAAGTGTGGATTAGATGGATGGACAGTGACGTGGATTGAAAACTGGCTGGCAGATAGAGCTCAGAGGGTTGTGATTAGCGGCACAGAGTCTAGTTGGAGGTCTGTGACAAGTGGTGTTCCCCAGGGGTCAGGGCTGGGTCCAGTCCTGTTCAACATATTCATCAATGACCTGGATGAAGGGATAGAGTGTACCATCAGCAAGTTTGCTGATGACACAAAACTGGGAGGGGTGGCTGACACACCGGAAGGCTGTGCTGCCATTCAGCGTGACCTGCACAGGCTGGAGAGTTGGGCAGAGAGAAACCTCATGAAGTTCAACAAGGGCAAGTGTAAGGTACTGCACTTGGGGAAGAATAACCCCATGCACCAGTACAGGCTAGGGGCTGACCTGCTGGAAAGCAGCACTGTGGAAAGGGACCTGGGAGTCCTGGTGGACAACAGGACGACCATGAGCCAGCAATGTGCCCTTGCGGCCAAGAAGGCCAATGGCATCCTGGGGTGCGTCAAGAGGTGTGTGGCAAGCAGGTCGCAGGAGGTTATCCTCCCCCTCTACTCTGCCCTGGTGAGGGCTGCACCTGGAGTACTGTGTCCACTTCTGGGCTCTCCAGTTCCAGAAGGACAGGGAACTGCTGGAGAGGGTACAGCAGAGGGCTACAACGATGATTAGGGGGCTGAAACATCTTTCTTACGAGGAAAGGCTGAGGGACTTGCGTCTTTTTAGTCTGGAGAAGACTGAGGGGGGGATCTCATCAATGCTTACAAATACTTAAAGGGAGGGTGCCGGGAGGATGGGACCAGTCTTTTTGCAGTGGTGCCCAGTGATAGGACAAGAGGTAACGGGCACAAACTTGAACACAGGAAGTTCCATCTAAACATGAGGAGGAACTCTTTCCTTTGAGGGTGGCAGAGCACTGGAACAGGCTGCCCAGAGAGGTGGTGGAGCCTATGACTCTGGAGACATTCAAAACCCGCCTGGACGCCGTCCTGTGCAACCTGCTCTAGGTGACCCTGCTCTGGCGGGGTGGTTGGACCAGATGATATCCAGAGGTCCCTTCCAACCTCGGTGTTTCTGTGATCTCCTCCCCCTCCGCACGTGAGACAACTGGCAGACTTTAAAGGAACTGCCGCCGAGGGCAGGAACTCCTTTGCTGGTGTTTGCAGGAGACACAGGCGGGGAGGGAACCCGCACCTCAGCGGGCCGACCTGCCGGGCGGCTCACGGGCCACAGGCCCCCTCGCCCACAGCCGCCACGCATGCGCTGTAGACACAACCCCCCGGGGCCACCCCCCCCGGCGCCCACCTGCGCGGGCAGGTGGGGACCTCCACGCATGCGCGCAGGGAGGTGGTCTCCTTCCACCTCACCTCACCTCACCCCAGCCCACCCCGGCCCAGCTCCCCTCCGGCAGAGTCCGACGCGTGTCGACCCGGCCGGCCGGTCCCCGCTGCCGCCCGCCTCAGGCCGCCGCTAACCTCCACCGTATTCACAGGAGCCGCCGCTTGCTCCGGAGTCAGGGCGCCCAGCTCCGTAGCCAGCGCCTCCATCACCAGCCCGGCAGAGAAGTCGCAGCGGAGGCTGAGGGGCGAGGGACCCGCGGTGCAGCAGCCAAAGGAGTCCTCCCGCCGCACCGGCACGGCGCCCGAAGGTTCCGGGCCCACGGAGACCTGGTGGGGGGTGAGCGCAGACACACACACACACACACGGCGGTGGACGGGGGCTTTGCTGAGGGCGGCGAGGCCTGTTCTTCCCCGGCAGGGCTCTCCACACCACCCCCTACCAAGGCCCTGGCTCCTCGCAGGGGACTTTTAATACCTTTCAGCGTGTGGGGCTTTCCCCCCAGAACCCTTGAGCCACCCCCTGCCGCAATGGCCCGGCCCTGCCGGCCTCCTCACCGCCCCCCAGGAGCAGGCGGGCGGAGGCGACAGAGGAGGTCACAGAGCAATTCGGGTACAAACTGATTTTTCACATTTTTTAGCATGCAAAGCGATGTGGAGCATAAGCTTTTGGCATTATAATTGGCTTTTTCTGATCTTAGCCTTGAATGCTGTGGGTGGATCGCCTACAAACTTTTTTTTTCCCTTTGCAAGCATCGGTGCTGCAGAGACACCAAAATCCCAGTCAAATAGAGGACTACTCATCTTCCCCAGTTTAAGATTAAACAAGGAAGATTAGTGATCTTTGCAGATTCCTATGGCAGTTAAGTTTTTACTGTTTCACATATCGTAATTGCAAAGTACGTTTTAAAAGCAGAGTGTGAAAACAGTACTTACATGCATGTCTGCTCTGGCTCAGATTCTACATGAATAAAGTTCACAAGTTTGGTCTGGGCTCCACACATCCTGGACGTGGAGGCCCAGGTTAAACATGAGAGTGGCAGCATTTCAGACCACTTCCATTCAGTTTCCTGCCTCAAGCCGACACTCAGCCTGGAGAGTTCGGTTAATACACGGCAATCCTACAACATCTTGTGTGGCCTTCCATCTAACTAACTACATGCTCACCGAGCGCCTATTTCAGTCCAATGACCCATTACCCTGCAACCTGGTCTATGTAGCCGTGGTTGGTATGTAATCAGAAATGATTATTACTTCCACAATAGAAAACTATAATAAATTAAAACTGGGAGTTAGAGGACTAAGAGTTCCTTCTTACCTTTCTCGACAAAGCACCTATTGTAGTTGGTTAAGCTCTTTGCCAACTTTTTGTATTATCACTTACAGGAACTTAAGCTTTATCAGATAGCACAAGCTTTCAGGCATAAGTTTACTCCAAAATATTTGTTCCTACTGCATAACTGGCCAAAAAAAAAAAAAAGGCAATTTTTCCTGATTTTACAGATTTGAAAATTCAGCACTGTGCTTTTCAGGTATTCTTCAGCATAACTTTGCCTTGGGGCTATTGTAAACTGTTCACAGGGTTTTAAAAAAATCAAGGATTACAAAAGATCAAAATCCAGACATGACTGAGTGGCAGTTATTTTATAAATCCTAGAAGTTCAAGAAACATCGTGTTTTCAGCATATTCTCAGCACATTTGACCCAGGCACATGCAGTACAGTTAGCTCTTCAAGACTGGCTGAATTGCAGTCACTCTGCATAATGCTACTTAAAGGGGCCAAATACGGAGCCATCAGTCACCTTTAATTAAAAGTCGTAGAAGAAAAAAGGAATATCCATCAGCTACACGTTGTCCAATTTTATTGCAACCAAAAAACTTTTAATAGGGCCAGATTCTGGGCAAGGTGTTCCGCAGCTTATCTACACATTGTTGTGAATAAAACAGTTCAGTTGTTTTAAACTGATCACCTTTCTTTGATGCATCTTGTTCTTGCAGCCAAAAAGACAGCAAGCAACTACTTACTTTTCTTTGTTGCCACCCACCACTTTGGAGATCTGGCATAGCCCTCCCCGCCAAGATATTCCAGTCTGGAGTCTCCTATCTATTTAATCATTCCCAAGAGTGGAGCTATGATCAAGTGTACAAATTACCTTTGTGGTGGGTTGTCCTGGCTGAACACCAGGTGCCCACCAAAGCCACTCTATCCCTCCCCCTCCTTTGCTGGACAGGGGAGAGAAAATAAGATGAAACGCTGGTGGGTTGAGATAAGGACAGGGAGATCACTCAGCAATTAGTCACAGGCAAAACAGACTCAACTTGGGGAAATTAATTTAATTAATGCCAATTGAATCAGAGTAGGGTAATGAGAAATAAAACCAAATCTTCAAACACGTTCCCACCACCCCTCCCTTCTTCCCACGCTCAAATTCACTCCCAATTTTTTCTACCTCCTCTCCCACAAGGGGGACAGGGAATGGGGGTTGTGGTCAGTTCATCACATGTTGTTTCTGCTGCTCCTTCCTCCTCAGGGGGAGGACTCCTCACACTCTTCCCCTGCTCCAGCGTATTGTCCCTCCCACAGGAGACAGTCCTCCACAAACTTCTCTGTGAGTCCTTCCCATAGGCTGCAGTTCTTCATGAACTGTTCCAGCATGGGTCACTTCCACAGGGTGCAGTCCTTCAGGAACAGACTGCTCCAGCGTGGGTCCCCCACAGGGTCAACAAGTCCTGCCAGCAAACATGCTGCAGCATGAGCTCCCCTCTCCATGGGGTCACAGGTTCTGCCAGGAGCTTGCCTCAGCACGGGCCTCCCACAGGGTCAGAGCCTCCTTCAGGCATCCACCTGCTCTGGCATAGGGTCCTCCTCCAGGGGCTGCAGCTGGCTATCTGCTCAACCATGGACCTCCATGGGGTGCAGGGCGACAACCTGCCTCACCATAGTCTTCACCATGGGCTGCAGGGGAATCTCTGCTCTGGTACCTGGAGCACCTCCTCCCCCTCCTTCTTCACTCCCCCTCCTTCTTCACCAACCTTGGTGTCTGCAGAATTGTTGCCTCTCACATATTCTCACTCCTCTCTCCAGCTGCTGCTGGTGTTGCTCAGTTTGTTTTTTCCCCCCCTTCTCACATTATCACAGAGGTGCTACCATCATCGCTGATGGGCTCAGCCTTGGGCAGCAGGTCCATCTTGGAGCCAGCTGGCATTGGCTCTATCGGACATAGGGGAAGCTTCTAGCAGCTTCTCACAGAAGCCACCCCTGTAGCCCCCCCGCTACCAAAACCTTGCCATGCAAACCCAATACAACCTTCTTCCAAGGAGTCAGATTTAAGGAAGCAACTGTTCGGAATATTATTTGTACAGCTGGATTGAAGTCGCTACGCTACACTCCAGCTGCAACTGAGAAGTTACAGAAAAAGATGAGAGACACAACATACTATTAGTGCAGTAATTTATCTTCGGCATTTAACAATCCATTACATTTAAGAAAGTTTTCATAAATGACTTTTCACCACTAGTGGTATTGCAAACAAAATTTAATGCATACAAAACCTCAAATACTTGTATTTCAACAAAGAAAGCTGCTACAGAACGGCATCTTGTTTCACAAGGACAACTTCAGAGTCGAGGCAAGTGCATTTCAGCCACGGTAGCACAAACAGCATGCAACACATGACATTAAACAGATGCAATATCCATGTTTGAAACATTAAATAAAAATTAAGATACATTAAACAATCACTTGAAACACAGGCCATGCTATAAAATGCCCTTTGCAAGTCACCTAATCACCAAAAAACCCCAATGAATCCTCATTTTTTGAATATTTACTGGTGAAAACTAGTATGACAGTTTCCCCAGTACATTAAAGATCTATAGTTTGATATTTATTTTTGCAACAGAATGCATATAAAGTATTATGATAAAAAGTTCATAACCATGTTATAAATCATCTTCCAATGTTCATAAAATCCTCTTTTGGCTGAAGCTCAAAATAGTTCGGATATTTCTAAAGATGTAGCAAATCACTAAGATTTAATTCCCTGTAATTGCTTTTGAAATGCATTCTTCTCTTGGTGATTTTAAATTGCATATAAAAATTTCATATTCATCCAAGCAAGCCTGTTTCACCTAGTGGCACAATTACTATATTCTATGAGTTCCTTTCTCACAGGTTTTTCAGGCTTCACGGAACAGTTCCCTTTAAAATATGTATTCATCTTTATTTTGTGCAATGTTTTTACCAGGGACAGAGCAGAAGTGCACTAGAGAAATTTCTTTTCTAAAAAGGCATTTTGAAGAAAGTTTTTCTTACCATGTACATGTGGCCAAAGTCCTTAGACACTGAGGAACAACTGACTAGAAGTTATTTCCCTTCCTAAAAAGAGTACACAGTTCGGTAAAAATGGACTACAAAACCACAGTGCTAATAATGCCCAGTTTTTTAGACCTTTATGATAGACATAATAATGTACATACACAATTTCTGAGACACATTAAGCTTTTATGGGCAATTTTTTGTCTCTTCATAAAAAATAGACTATAATATAAAATCTTAAAAACAAGCTATATAACTTGTACCACATGGAGTTTTTATATATATGACATTTTAAAAGGACTATTATATGATAATATATTAAAAGATCATTTTCAAGTAAATTATGATTCAATTTCATAGACAAGAACATGTCTATAATACGTATTCCAGCAGTATCTATTCCCAGTAATCTGAAATATGCAAAATAAAGCCTGTGTAAACTTACAGAAGTTTACTTCCACATTTCTCATTTTCAAGCCTATTCATTTGCTGTATGCAAGATTCCTGTTGCCTTAAATGGGAACTAAGTATTGGGGCCTATTCCAAAGGAATTTGAAGAAAACTGCAGTATTTCTCATAAACTCAGTGAAAGACAATCTTATCACATTTTCAAGAATGACTAATGATTTGTGTTCTTGCTTTCAGACCCAAGAATATGTTTTGAAAAGCTTATGCCCTCATCCAACAGAATATAGAAGGGGAAGTTGCTCTGTGGTACTCTGTAAGGTCACTCTCAAGTGCTTTTGGGAATAAAGGTCAGAAAGACCTAACTTAAAAATACTTAATACCCATTAAGATCAAAGATCAGTACATACACGTACTAGAGATTAGATTTAAGATCTGGATGACCTGCACTGAATAAACAAAATGCTTATTAACATTATATACAGAAATTTACTCCACCTCCCGCCAACATCATGTTTCTTAGGTGTTTATCAGTAATCTCAATTACAGTTGAGTAGTTCTGAATGATTCCTACTTTAAGTGCTGAATGCTGCTTCTGTAACTGCTATACTCCAAACAGCTTATAATACTGGCATTCCTTAATGTAACAGAGGCTAAGTTCTCAGTAATTGCAGGAGTACCAGAACTTGGCCTAGTTTTGGTTACAAAAGTAGTTATGCTATACTTTTTTTTGCTTCAAAGTCTTTTCAGAAACATAATTGTATTATTAGATATTGCTCTACAAAAATACAATGTAAGCATAGTACATTTTATCTACAATTCTTTTGTCATTTCATAATTGCATTGCTATATGTAAAATATATTTAAGTTGAAACATAATGTTATGTTTTAATAGTGGCAAAACAGTAAGTATTTGCCAACTCTTTCCCATTGCAAATCATAATAAATGCTTGCCTTGAAAACTAGTAATTCACTGGCTATTACAAGTGTCACAATCCATTAAACAAATTTAGTCTATTTAAATATACATGTCCTTGAAATTAATTTCTGTCCAGTGAATTTCAGAGACTATCTGCATACATTTTACAAGATCTCCCTCATTAATAGTTACTGGAGTGGGCTGTTCTTTGTGGGGAAGTCAGATCACTGTCTTGGAAGGTAAAAAAAGTTGTACAGAAATAGGTCATATTTTTTAATTGGTAGGTGTTTCTGCTTTCCCCATTGGTGCCTCAGGAAAAAGTAGTTTTCTGAGTATATTTGCATAGAATGGTCCATACACTTGTTTATTAAAGTTTACAATGCTTGCATACTGAGTTCCAACAAACTCCATCTCCGTCTGAATCACAGAAAGGCCTCCTGGCATAGCAGGCGTACACTTCTGAAAACTCGGAAGAGCAAGCAAGCTTCTCATGAAGAACTGGATTCGTTTGTCTGAAGTGGAATATAAAGTATGCTCAGAACAAATGTAAACCCAACATGAAGCCATACTCGCTTTGTAAGCGCCCTGCACATCAGCACAGCAAAAAAATCCAACCACGTAGGTAACATTTTTTTCCCAAGCCTGTGTTGCAGTGGGAAACAATACTGAAAGCTTCTTAAAGTTGGCTCCTGCAAGGTGGACACAGTATAAACCTGCTGCAATAAGTTACATTACCTAATATGAAGTAGACTCAAACAAAGAAACCACTAGGTTTAAACCCAGAACTGACAGAAGGGAGACTGAATAGCACTCATTTTTCTAAATTCTTCTCCAAAATACTAGCGTCTCTAGGCTTGTTTGTACAGACACTTCTAAAACTATTTCTCCCTGTGACTAACCATGCTCTGCAGTATACCAAGAACACCATCTATAAGTAAACAACATTTCCTTACTCTTAGTTGACCAAGTATTTTACTGCAGTAACAAAGTGCTTTTAAAAAATAATTAGACAGCTGATTAAGCTTGCTGGGAATAAGTTTATATACAGACACAATAAGACAATTACGTATTATCTTACTAACCAATCAAGGAGCTTACGGGATTGTTCTCCTCAACAATATGAGCGATTTGACCCATTAAATTACTCTGCATTTCATCATTAAGAGTGGGAAGACCTCTGTCAGCTAGAGACCTGTTGACTTTGCTGCAAATCTGGACACCAATAGCATTCAGAGCCTCCTTCAAATCAAAAGTTCTGGAAGAAAGAAATAGAAAAGCATTAACTTCTGCAGTTCCTGTAGCATAGGTTGTAAGGCAACCTCACTTGTCTCCTTTCCCTTTTATTTTCAACCTGCTCTCTGCAATGAGAGAATTTAGGAAAGTTATCTTTTACTTTTGCAGATTTATGTACATCTGCAGATACAGGACAAATCTCCATGTGGAAGATAAAATAAGGACTTAATTGTGATTCAAACAGGAAAAATCAGTTGAAGTGTGCAGCAGTGACATCTGTTCATTTTGCCCTTATGCTTATCCTGGGCCACATTTCATGAGAAAAAGCAGAGTGGAAAACTATTTTAGGAGACACTCTTTCAGATCACACCAGACTTGCTTGTAGTGCAAGCAGCAGCAGAAATAGTCAGCTAAATAGCTTAAACTACCTAGAACAAGCTTGAAGCAACTACCAAGACAATGTAGTGAATGTGTTGCCATAGTCTCTACAATATTAGGAGCATATGAATGAACTTTAGTACTAGGCTCCAAGTTCTGTAGACTAACATCAAAATTAAAAATGTAACTTTGAAAACATGCCTAACATACAGTGGACTTATACTGTAAAGGGAATATAGATAGAGATTATTAAAATCTGTTATCTTCCTATTATTAACAAGCACCGGCTATGACACTTTAATTGTTTCCAGGGGCTTTCAGATCCACCTGGTATTTCCTGTTAAAAAAGAAACTAATATGAAGAGTGATAAAAACAAGGCCTTACTTCTTGTTCATGCCTTCAAGAAGAGGAACAGAGATCCTTTTCAGTTCGTCAGCAAAATCAGGCACATCTACAATTGCTGCACCCACCATATTGTTTGTTATGAGACAAACACAAGCTATGATTTTTAATTGATTGAGCTTTTCTCTCAACTCCTGAAGACGAACTTCATCTGTTATTAGAGTCTAGAATTGAAACAATAATACTAATTTAGGAATACAGAGGGAGAAAGGCAGGGACAAGGACAGATATAGAATGTAGTCATGATGCATTAATATCTTTAATCACAAATATGCTAATTCAGAAGAGACAGCAGCTGAAATACCCTGAATAAGTAGTATTGCACAAAGTGGCATTATGTATGAGTACCAGAAGTAAGCCTGTGGCGGGAAGAAAGGTAATGTCTTCAGTGCAGAGGAAACTGAGGACACTGCATCTTACTGCTCATCACACTGCTGACAGAAATCTGTGACCAACAATTCAGCCCATGATGTGGAATGCTCAGGGGATCCAGAGGACATTGTAGCATTCAAGGTTACAGACAGAATAGTCTTATGGATTCAGCTGTCCTTTGAAAAGTGTTATAATCTGTAACGATGGACAGTGATGAACAACTGTACATGACAACCACCAGAGCAGGTTCTGCAAGTGATACATAACCTGCTGCAGGCAAAAAGCCAGTTGATCATACCAAGAATGTAAGTAACTCTCACAGCAAGATGTAGCTGCAGTGACTTACTTTCGGTTAGAAAGAGTTCATCTAACCAAATCCCTCCACTGAGAAGCACAGGGACATTAACATCTAACTGTTTCATAGTAATTTCATAGTATGACAAACTAGATCCACCAGAGGATACCTGTGTGTAGCTCTTATTCAAAACTGTTCAAAGGCAGGCAAGAGTAAGGTGGTGTCTCTTCTGTCCACTGACCAAGAGCACCCCCATGTATTTAGCAAATTCTCTGCCAGGCCACCCTAAGTATAGCTAAGGTGCTCATTGCAGATGCTAATTTTAGCCCTGAATGATGGCCAGTTTCAAATTGGCTTTACAGAAAGTTGCAGAGGTCAGTAATCAGGAGTTAGAGGCAAAAACTGAACACTGATTCTTGAAGCAATAGTTTATATGCACTGAGAAAGGGTGAATATCTACTTTAGAGGGCCTCAAGTTTTTAAATTATTTTGTTCTAAAGCAAGAGTGATCCCACCAACTCCTGCTGCTGTTAGGAAAACAGGATGCTATAGTCAGTTCTCTCAAAGATACGGAAAGCCGAGTGCTGCCAGTACAAGGCCCAGCCTTTGACCATGGCCAAGACTGCTCTTAGGGTGGAGCTGGTGAGCTGCGACTGGATAGAGGGAAAAGAACCTTTACCTTGTTCTTTTCTAGTTGTTTATTTACCCATCTCGTATTTCAGAAACTAGACTAGCATATACTCTCCAAATTCTGAATTTACTACTCAGAAATTTAAGAAGTGCAAGAGATAGGATTATTAGCAGGATTATTATAGTAAACCCATGTTTTCATATAGCTAGAAATCTGAAGACGCTTCTTACCTCTGGAATTGTTTTGCGATAATCCCATTGTAACAGTTTCAAGTAGCCATTGTTTAGCACCAGTGTAGGACTAATAATTCGTTTAGAACTACTGTCAGCACCAGAGGATGACAAAGATTCATCAGAAATAGATGACAATTCATCTTCTATTGATTCCTTTATCCATTCTGTTGTGAGATCCAGGGCACCTAAGCATTGCAAATCCGCACAGATTTACTGCATGCTTTCATCAAAATAAGCACTAGCTTGAGGAAGAGAGTTGTACACATAAACAAGAGTACTGAACTTCTGAAGACTAAACAAACATAGTGGACAGCTGAGTCTTAACACACATAAGCTCTCTCCCTCAATTTTTTCCACTCATCACGTTCCATTGGTCACCTTAATATTCTAGCTAGCTTGTACAAACCCAAAACCAAGTTGTTAGACTTCTGCCAAGATTTTTGGGTAAAAAAGCCTCAAAGTTTGAGTTTCCAAAGCATTTTTTTCCCTTTTTCAGGGAGGGCACTTAATAGTTGTCACAAGACTGCAAAGTGGAGGTGAAAGGCGATAAACTGTATTAACAGAAAATGAAATGTTTTTAAGGAGTTCTTTCATAGGCTGCACATATAAACATTGCAGGCCATATCAGTGGCTCAAGGTTCCCACTTTAGAAGTCTCCACTCCAGATGTTACTAAGTTTACCTTTTCTTCTTGGAAAATCTATTTTCCTGAAGACTGTTTAGCCACATTACACAAAACCTGTAATAGTGGATCAAGTTTTCTTTGCATCACCTAAGTTTTCCTCAGAGCCTTCCTTTCATTAAAAAATTTATCCTGTCCCTTCCAACTTTCAGGGACACTAACTGGTTTTACATGTTTACTTCAGACTAACAACAGACTTGCTGCACAGAAAAGAGATAAAGTCTCATCTTTCAGTATGTAGGTCTTCTGCCTCCAAACAGTAAGACCACTGTTTGTTTGTTTTTCAGATACCAACCAATTTAGCAAATCAAAACTTGCCTGAAAGCTCCCCAGATTACAGATAAACATACTTTACAGCAACTAAAGCAACTGCCTATTGGTAGCTTGCTTGTCAAAAGATTTTTTGCATTAGTTAGATCCAGAAAAGAAACTGAAATTTTCCTCCAAATTAACTACAATTGATAGATTTTATAGTATGTCTTTAAATGGTCCTCTTTTTAAAGAAAGGTTTAAAATATAGCATGATACCTACTTGGTGTTTCTTCAAGAATTTCCTGGAATTTTGTTCTTTCGTAGTCCACCAAGTTACGCTGAAGGTATGGCCTAAGATTTTGAATTGTGTAATTAGCCATATCCACTTTCATCAGGTCCAAAACATGGAATATTTGTCTGAAAGGAGTTTAAAATTTGAAAATTACAATAGTCCATTGCTTTTAACCAGCAAATCTGAGGTACACCTACAGTATCACTTTAATTTCAATTCTGGGAGAAGTAAATTCCTTCATGGGTATTTCAGAGTAACAGATATGTTACCTGTCTTCCAGGATACTTGAAGTATTGTGTATATGGTGTAAGTTAGAGAACAGAACAAATATGTAACATCACTAAATGCTACAACCCTGTAACAGAAAGAGAAGGGTTTTCAAGAACTGTATCAATTGGTACATTTCAGCCTAAATGAACAGATTTTAATTTTTAGTCACTTTAATTGCACCAAGAGAAACAATCCTTCTGACCCAGTTGCTTGGGTCCCTGTATATGATCCAAGTTGCAACAAAACAGCAGAACAAGTACCATTTACTCTTAATATATCAGTGTACCTAAGGAGCAGTAAACTGGTTTCTGCCCTTTCACGTAAGTGTTTTACTCAAGTTCAAGTAATAAAATCTTTACTAAAGAGAATTTAAATCCAAAGTGTGGCCTCCTGGAGGAAGCATGCAATAAACAGTTCAAGAAGGAACAGTACAAGTTTGCTGCCTAAATTTTGTAAGGATGAACAAGACTGAAAAAGCAGTCTCCAAAACAGATTATTCAAGGGTGCTTTTTTTGTTGTTCAGTGGCTTAGGTATTCAGAGCTGGTAGTGTTTGATCTAGGCATTCTACCCATTTAATTAAAAAGTTAAGATGCACATAATGTTCTGGTCATAGTGTGTCAGAGCTCAAAAATCCTCCCCTTCTGTGTAAAAGTAAGTTTTCCTGTAGTTTGAAAACAGGTGTTATGTAAACTGACACAATTTAAGACTTCTTTTAAGACTTTACCCCCCTCTTCCACTGCCCAGTACTGTTTCAGAGAAAAGGTTTTTCCTCTAAAAACACACCCAAATACCAACCTCAGTAATTCTACGATATTGTCAGTTGCTTTTAACTGTTTTATATCGTTGTCTCTTATTGGAGCACATAATTTTCCCATAGTGTTGATGATATAGTTAGCTAGCCCATGAATATCAACAGCATTATGTTCTGCCTGCTGTCTTATAAGATCTGTATCTAGAACTTCACAAATTTGATTTTGAATCCTGTTTGCTCCAGGAGTCAGGAATGAAAGGAGAATCTAAAGTAGGGAGGAAAAAAAGAAAAAGAAAAAAGCTTATCAATAAAAACCAAACCACTTGGTAAACACACAGAAGTAAGATTTTAATATTAATGTCAACAAGTGTATTGAGCTGACCAGCTATAACAAGACACGTTAAGACTGAACATTATCTAAGGTAGCAGGAAAAAAAAAAAGGACTGTTAAAAGGATCACAGCACAGTTCTGCAAAAACGCTCAAAGCCAGGAAACCAGAAAGCACGTCAACAATGAGACTCCTTCAAAAACTGGGAGGCTGCCCTGTAAAACAAACATTTAACAACTTAAAATTTTGAAAGACACAGTATTGTGCCAGGACCGAATGTCTGTATGTGCCCTTGTGCAATGACCACAAACAATAAAGTCTATTTGGGCAGGTGCAGTCATGTTTATACTCCTGTTCATGCCCTAAGTTCACAGTACGTTGCTGGAAAGAGGCTAGGAGAGATGTGAAGCTTTGAGAAGAGAGCTGACTTGCAACTAACCATCATGCAATGAAAGCTGAGTGGACCTGCCACTGTGTATTCATGGCCATATTCATGATTAATATAAATATACTATAAATAGACACCTATTTGCAGTTCTGAATAATCAGTTTCATCTTAGAAGAAAGAATATGAAGGTGTTGGCTTGACTGAGTTAGTAGACCCTTCAGTGAAATAAGAGACTCTTAGACCTAAACTGACAAAACAATACTATGGCACAGGGGAGAAGGAACATTACCTCTTTAATTTCCTCAAAGAGCTTGATAGCATGTTCATATTCTGGAGGATCTCCATTCAGTTCCGATTCCAAATGATCCCAAAATGCCTTGTGTACAATTTGTTTCACTGTGCCTGCAAAGCTGTGGAATAAGTCAATTAGATACAGAAAAGACTCCCAGCTAGCTTTCATCCTTGGTAAAAGTGTTAGATGAGCCTGATCACTTGTTGGGAAATACAAGGCACCTCACCAGCTATCGAGCCCTGCAACCATATCCTTCTTGGGCTGCGGATCATCAGCTCCCAAAACATGATGTAGACTGACAGGTCTTTCCTCAAACACCTGTATTTTATAAAGTGGTGCTGGCAATTCAGATGTAGGTAAAGAGATATCACCTTTCCTTTTTCCTTATTGAATTTGTATTCATTGTCCTAACCTGGTATGTTACATACTGAGCTTTCTCAAAAACTATTCTGTCATATAGCCAACTATCAGTTAAGGGACTTGTGCAATTAAAAGCCTGTTTGTTTTTTTTACATAAGTTTTCTTAAAGACCAGGGTCATTTTTAAGTTAGACATGTCTGTAGGCAAGAACATTTTAGCTTTCTACATTAGGGAAGTTACTTCTCACTTCCTCTGGATCTCTGGGTATTTTTGCATCTCTTCTGGGCTAATTAGAGTTGTGTTCATGATGAGCTCTATATGGCACCAACGAGCTACGACATACAACTACATAGAAGGCCACCATGTCACCTTTTCCACAGGGCTTGGGAACCGCACAGAACAGACTGATAACCACCTCCACTATGTGTATTCATATTGCCTTAGGCTTTTATCTTCCACATGACATTTAAGACAGAACAACATGCTCCAAGGCAGTATATCAACTCAGCTGGACTGCAACACTTGTTCCAAGCAAGATAGCTTTGACAGTGACTCCTGGAGGTGCAGGATAAAAATCTGTAGCCTTCCAAGATGTTTTGGTTTGGGGTTTTTTTTTGTTGTTTTGGGTTTGGGTTTTTGGTTTGGTTTCCCCACCCCCCTTCATTTTCTGCTCCATTCATTTCTCCTCTCTTCCCAGCCCCAGTGCTGCTTTTTGCAAAATTCAGGCTCTTACCTGTTCTGTGGGAAGTCTTCATGTTTTATGCAAAAATTGGCATTTACAGCAATTTCATGAGCTAAAGTCAAGTCTGTCAAATTTTTTGCAGCTGCCATCAGTTCATCAAATGTAATAGCCTTGGGAGGGCTTGCTGCTGGAACAAACAAGATCAGTTCAAGCCAAGTATCTATATAGTTGATAATGCAATGGAAAATATTAAAATTTAGAAATTTTACTGCTTACTAATTGGACTGTAGTACTCTAGAAGAAACAACCCAGGATTACCAGGTCTTTATATCTTCTTAAAACACTAACTCAGGAAACTCCCAGCTTATCGAGGGCGTGTGTGTGGGTAACACCACACAAGGCTCCTAACATTTTGAAGAGCAATTTAGTATTTCTGCATTTTAACTGAGACCTTTTTTCCTTTAAAACAGGATCTTGCATTCCACAGACTTCCTATTGACTGTTCTGTAAAATCCGCCACACCAAAAACATGGGCAATAACAGATATCAGATGTCCATTATAATTCTGAGCACCTAATGGCTATATTGTGGTTTTAATGCCTGTAGAGAAGGTTCTGAAGTTACTGACTTGAGAACCCCCCTCTTACGTTCCACAGCAGATGCATCATAAGCTACATTCCCTTTTTACAAATGAGTATTAACAACATAACAGGAACTCTACATTGGAAAGCAGTAGTAAATTCCCAAAGTTTCTAAACCCACAAATTCTGTCATTTAATTTAGTATTTGGAATTAAACCTTTGAAGACTGGTAATAAAGACAAAGAGCCAGCTGCCAACTGCAGCTCCACTAACAAGCTTGTTTTAATGTAAGACTTCACTTACATAGACACTAAAAAGTATGCATGGTCTAAGAACGCTTACGGATATGAACATGAAGCACACGTTAACCACGGTTTTATTTGTCATTACTTAAAATACCTTGTGCAAATGTGTTTTCTGTTTGATCCTAATATTTATCAAAGAAAAAAATGTGAGTTCGAGATTAATTTCATGTAGTATTATAAATCTGTAATTTACAGATATTTTTAAATGTATGGAACAAACAGAAGAAACCCACCCTTTGCACAAAGCCATGTCTGGTTGAGCGGGAGACCGCTACCAACATCAAGATTAGCATGTCCATGGTGGCACACTTTTCTTACACTTTCTGAAGGGAAGGAGTGCACAGGGAGACCCCCACGGATACAGCTGCTGGTGGTGTTCCACACACAAGGAGATGCGCTGCTTCATAGCAGAGAGAAAGCCATGCCTTTCTCCTAATACTCTTAAACAGAGATTCAGAATCCCAGGTTCTACCCATGACAGCAAAGAGAAACGAGATAAGTTAGCCTTATCTGTCTATGCACAATGCAGGTAAGGTTGAAATAGGCTTACACGCTGGGGAACTGGGTTTGCTTGAAGAATCACTGTTAAAGCTCTGTCTTGAATATTCAGAGTCACTAGAAGAAGCTGTGCTTTCAGAGAGGCGTGAAGAATCTGAATCACTGTTCTGGTCATCACCAAGAGGCATTCTGATTTACTTTAGCTGCTACCGTAAACAAGACCTGGAAAGACAAATACACTTAACCAGCACTTTTTTTTTTTTCCTTTTCTCAGAAGTCAGATACTCATCATTATCTTAAGAACAAGTAGTTGCCTTTCTTAAAAAGGTGTTACAGAAAGGATCTGGCTTGACATGCAGAATCATACAGTTATTAACAAACCACACCTGTTCTGCAAGAAAGTTTTGTACCTTCTGCTGTTTCATACCTTAATGGTCATGTTAGAGACAGTCTCCAAATTGGTTATATTTAAAAAAATAAAAGACTATCCACAGTAACCCCTGAAGTTGCTTGTCAGAATTTTAGAAGTTCTTAACGTCCATAAAGGCATCTCATGATGTTACCATCCCCCACCCGACCTCACCAACAACTGATGTTTAGCAATTAGCTTCCTTCCACAAATGGACTGCACTGAGTGTAACAACTCTGAAGCAAGCATAGAAGTTGCTGGGGGAGAAAAGGCAAATAATTCAGAACACATTTCTGACAGGGTGTAGCTAGAAGTCTGGCCTGCTGCTTTAGGTGGGTCTTTGCTCAGAATCAGATCGACAATAGCATAGACCCAAGAAATACTGCTCCTAGGTGTGAGGGTGGATGGGTTTTCTGTTTTAAGTCAAAAAGTAACTCTGAGCCTCTAACATTACACTCAGCATACACGACAAGTAACACTGGGAAGTGTCATGCTTCATAGTGCTTCTGTCTACATAAAGAAACTGCCTCCCAGGCAGATAATCTGCAACTGCAGAGAATTTGGACAGCTGCATAGTGCGATAGAGATGATTAATAGTTATATGACAGGAAGTGAAGAGTATGTTTATAGTCATATTAAAATGAGAAACTGGAAGTCAGCCATAATTACTACCAAAGGAATTTGGCCCAGATACCAAAAGTAGCTGTCCATCTTTGATTATGACCATGAAGCATTCTGTAGTAGACTTTATGAAGAGACATAGCCAACAATACTTTCCATCAGCAAACTTAAGTAAGATGATTTCATTTATGATTGAATTGCATCAACTTCAGCAGGCAAAGAATACTGCGCTTTGCAACTGCTGAACTTGTGAAAAGCCATTTTTGGCAGCAAAAGGATGATCTTTGCACATACTTACATGAATTAACATATTGTTGGGTCAAGAGTTAGAGAAAAGGGAGTAAGAATGAAGATTTCTACAATGGCACCTAGCTACAGCTTAGAGTGTTTGATTTTTTGGGTACCAGCTCATCCTGAATAGGCCTTTATAACTTGATGAGGTATTAACTGATGAGTCCTCCCCTGATAACTGACATGATTAACACTTGTTAAGTGTATGTTTACTCCTCTTCCTCTCCCAAAAGGAGAGAGGATGCATTTGAGTGCCTTATTTTATGTAATATCTTATGCTGTTTTTTTGTGAAAAGAATTACCACATCAGCAAGAACACAGCTGACAGTTCTTACCTTACTGGAGAAGCCAGTGAGAGAGACTTTTCATCAGGATATGGAGGTCATGGGTTCAAGACTTACAGTGTTAGTTGTGATCCTTACAACTCTTTTATCAGAGCAGCAATTTTGTAATTTCTAACAAGCAACTGAAAACAAGCAGAGATTTAAAATAGTATTGACTAAACAACACAGAGTTGTAAGAAAACCTAGAAAACCAGAAGGCTGAGATTTTTGCCTTAGAAACTGTATTTGTCTAAGTTACAATTAGAAATGAGTCACTAGTTAATGTTATGCAAAAGACTAAAACTATTTATTCGATTAAGATCTGTATTACAGATCTCAAAGCTAGCACTGACTAGAAACTAGTCGTGATAGGTAACCTAACTGTAGAAATTGCTCCAGGTTCTTGATGTGGAACTGCTCACTTAAATACAGTAACCCTACAGAGCCTGCAAAGCTTATATTACTCTCCCACTATTGTTTCTGTATCAGCATCAGAACACTATTTCCAGGCTTTAATCATGTATAAACCCTGTTTATTTAAGCATAAATAACTAACCTCCAAAAGGTTAATGTTGCACGTGGTCCATTGAAAGAATTGATTAACGTTGTTAGCAGTGTACTGGCCCAGAAGGTCTCGTAAACCACTCGCCTAGTATGAGCACTTCAAGATGTGTCTACTACTTCAGTCTAGCTGTTAGGAACATGAAAGAAATTAAATGACCATTAAAAAACCAAAATTCTCACACAATTTATACATCATCATTTCAAGAACTTCCTCTGAACTGTCAGAATGGTAATTCTAATAAATACACAAGTTTGTAAACATTCAAATATTCAGATTTGCAAGGTGCTCCTGACAGCAGGTACTAAACAAGCCATGAAGGCAAGTCAGCATTGCTGTTTTCTACCCTAATCTTGATTCCCAAAAAGACCAAATCGTTAAAGTAGAAATTAAAATTCTATATACATCGTCTTTACTAGTCCCAGCAAAGGATCTTTTGGCAATAAATACTTGCATTTCAAAGAGACCCATGACATATTTTGGTGTTCCGAGACCATACCTGTTCCTGCAATACATGCACACATACAGATTGAAGAGTTATCAGTAGAGTACTTCAGGTTAATTTAAGTAAGAAGTTTCAACAATGCAACAGGAGATGACACACTGAAAAACACATTGCCATCTTTGCCACAGTAAATATATTTCCTAGTAGGATGCCTCAAATGGAATGGTAAGAACAAATGGGTGCATTCTGCAGATTCAGAACATTATTGCTAAATTCTAAGTTCAAAAGATAAACAAGACAGCGAGCACAAAGTAAACATACATGAATACAAAAGCAAAATCTGGATATGCCATCTACAGTTTTTAAATACGCTGCCCCACAGCTAAAAAGCTTAGAGAAAAGTACATTCATTGAGCATATCAAAGGGAAGTACAAACCAAAAAAAAAAAAGGCTTTTCTAATTAGTTACAACAACAGACAACTGAGTTGCTTAGTCCTTTCTTTACAGCATACACTGGAAGAGCTGCTTTTCCTTATGCTTTTGTAGACAGCATAGACCTCATAAATTACTAAGGGCAAAATTCACATGTAATTTTAAGTTTAGATTAATATAATTCCCAAGTAAAAACATTTCCAAAAGCCCTCTAGGCTTCCAAGATCTTTTTGTAACTCACCACCTTGAATAGACAATACCATCTTTTTTTTTTTCCCAGTTGTTCATTAGGTATGACATATTAGGCTGTTGTTTTAATACACAGCTTAATATCCTACCTATTCTATTAAAGGGTCACCCTGTGGTTACAACCTGCTTTACTCTTCCTGCATTAAAAACAACAGATGCATACTTTTATATTAGGTCAGATACCTTCACAGTGGGCTTCATTAAAGTTTGCTTTCTTTCAATCAGTACTATTTTGCAAGTGTTTTTTAAGGATAAACTCTAAATGGGAGACCAAGCTAAAAATAACTTCTAAATGTACAAACCCCAAGATTCCAGTTAATTTAACATGGAAGAACTAAACTATCATGGTTTCTGCTGCTATTTAGACAGTTTTGGATTATTCCTTTTAGTAAAGATGCAATGAATACAACACTGTAGAAGCATAAAGGCATCTTGGTCTCATACAGCCACCACATCACCCAACCCGATCATGCACTTAAAACTGATCAAGACTGCAAGATCAGATTAGTTTTCGAGAACACAAACACGCTTTTTATTCCTAAAGGCTTCCTTTAGAAGTTATTTTACAAAGCACCTGGGGGAAAAAAAGAGAGTTTGGAAGGGTTTTTTTTTCCTTCCGATATCATCTTCAAGAAAAGTTTTTCCACAGCCCTGCTTTGTTCAAGTAAGTCCCTCCATCCACACACACTTTTTAAGTGCTCTGTCCAGTTCTACCACTATAAATGCCTCAACTTTGTTTATTCGACTGGGCTTACACCCTTACTATCTTCAAGCTGGCACGGACAGAATCTCATTTGGGCTAGGGTTTCCCTTTCACTGACCCCACCTTTGTCAGCACTCAGGCCACAGGAGCAGGAAAGAGCCTCTGTTAAGGGTTACGGAATTTCCTCGTGCCTCGTTTTTGACAGCTTATAGCCGACATTCCTCTCCTTTAGCCTTCTCGCTCCGCAGCTCTTCCCTTTATAAAGAGGCTTCTCCTGCTGAAGGCTTAAAAACAGGTAAGGAAGGAGGAGATGAGTGCGCGTCCCCCAGGCTCCGTGCCCGGGACAGCCATGGCAGTCACCCTCACCTCAGCCATTTGGGGGACGCGCCCTCAGGGCCGTGTCGAGGAGCCACAACCACCCCCTCCTCCCCCCTCGAAGGGCGGCCGGGGACGCCCTTCCCGCCGCCTCCCCTCAGCGGGGCGCGGGGGTGGAGGTGGGGGGAGAGGCACCGCCGGCGGCTCCTCCTCTTCCTCCATCTGTTTCGCTGCTCGTCTCCTCCCCCGGCCCCATGTTTTTAACAGTTACCAGAGGCAGGAGTTTGGCACCCGCCGACCAAAACAAACAGCGTTTCCAAGGACAGACCCGGGGGGAGGAAGGGAGGAGGAGAAGGCGGGCGGGGGGGAGAGAACCCTCTCCCTGCCAGCCCCGGGGAAGTCGAGCCCGGCTGCCCGCCTCCAAACGTCCCGGCCTCGCCTCCCGCGGGGAGGGAGCCAGGGTGCCCTTGTTCTGCGCTGCTGGAGCGGGGGGGAATGGGAACCCCCGGGGCTGCACCCGGAGGGACGGATCGTCCTGCCAGACAGCAGGCCTTAAAGGAGGGAGGCAGCCCCGGAGACACGGGGCAAGGGGTGCGCGGCAGACCCAGCGCAGGAGCTGCCAAACCCACCTGCTGCAAGCGGGAGCCCCAACCGGGACAGCAGAACAGAGGGGAACGGAGCGCCAGCCCACCGCTTCCCAGCCACCCCCACCGCACGGGACGGCAGCACGGCAGTCCCCCGGACTCACCCCGCAGCTGTAAATGCCCGGACACCCAAGCGTGTGCCGGGCCGAGCTGCG